>FIZR01030227.1:0-57224 GCA_900060175.1 Ferrisia virgata
GAAAAACCAGCATTTTTGTCTCATACCAACTCACAGACTTGAACGAAACAACTTTTTTCTGTTTTTTTTTTTTTTTTTTGAAAAACTTTGCGCTTACGAATAAAAAATAAACACGACGAACGCGCCGCGGTCGTTCGCCCATTTTTCTGAACAAATCGCAATCGACGAATTGCCAAAACATCCGACAACCATGCTCATAACTTTTGAATTCATGCACTTTCAAACAAAAAACTTTTTAATCAATAATGTCACCCAATCAAATAAAACTTTTTCCACCTACCTGTTTCATCTGGCATTCTAAATCTTTCAACGGGTTATCCAATCCAGAGTCGTAAGAATCAGCGGTTGAGCCGAGCCGTTTCGGAGACTTCGATCGGTGCCTGTTCTTTGATTTTGGAGAATTCGATCTAGATCCATTACTCATGCTTCCAGGTGATCTAATCGATGAAATTTTATCAAAAAAATCGTCTTTGAATGATCTCGCCCGCCGAGCTAATTTACTGCCGCTAATTCGCGTTCTGGTATTCGTATCTCCATTATCATCTAAAATAACGTAACGCACGATAAGAAGCTATAATATTATTCGCAATTACACATTATACTTATCGAAAAACGCGACGAAAATTTACTCGTTTTAAACGAACGAACGAACGCTCTCGAATAACGAAAAATATAATCACTATTTATCGTGAAAAATTACGTATCGTGAGCACATACATATATTAGTTCCATCGAATCTTTAATAAAAATGATTCGACAGTTAAATTCCGATCAAATTACACGCCAACACCTACATGGAATACAGGTAATGCTCTTTTCGATCAATTTTAAGCATCATCGATATCGTACGAAAATTCTGTCCGACGTCGAGTTAAGAACTAACTAACGTAACTTGAGAGTTCAAGTGCATAGTAATCGCTGGCGAGATATCTATACAAAAACGATGCGATGCGATGCGATGCGATGTCATGAAAGCAACTCTACAACGAAGGACACTATTATACGTTTACGTCAGGAAGCACACATAACGAGAGAGGTACATGTCTGTAGACGATCGCAAACGAATACAAATATATAAAATGCGAGAATTGTTTTATAAATATATTGCATAATTCATTAATAGGCTATATTATTTATCAATATTCACAAGTTGATATAAAATGTACTCGTACTCGTACTCGTAGTACTAAGAACATTATTTGATGGGAAAAAATTTATTCAAGTTGCTAGTCTGAGCTCATTCATGAATTTTACCAGTCTTGCTCGATATTTTTCAAACATTAAGAAGATCCTTGAACATTTCAGTTGTCTTTCATCTTTTGCTAACTCTTTTTGCCCGGAGCTCGAAACTGTACGTGGCACGAAGCATAGAAAAAAAAAATCGCGATATCAAAATCAATCAAAGGTATACTCTGGTACAGCTGAAAGAAGAAGGTTGATGGGATTGGGATTAGCTGCTCTCTTTTCTTAACGCAACAACGATTACAGAAAATTAAAAATGCGCAGTTTATGCCAGAATTTTTTACGCTTTTTTTTCAACGTGTAAACAATGTTGATCCGTGAATTTAATCTTCATAAACCGATAAACATCGTTTTTTTAATCTACACGATTCTTCAGCAGAAAAAGAAATATGCGGTAGATATCTATATCTATACACTTTTCACAAACGAATACTCGTTCATTTAACGTTTTAAAACACAGTGAATTACATCAAGTATACGAGTATTAATAGGAACTTTTTACACTTAAAATTACTATTTTTCCTTAGTAAAGTACGTAAAAGTACATACCTAACCTACCTACATACTATGAAGGGTGTATGATATTCTAGTTTTATTGGTTCTCATGTATTGTAGACGATTCAGTGCGTACAATTAAAATAAAGCCTTTCACCGCTACAATAAAAAACGTGATAAACCAATCAGCTTGCCAGAAATCTAACATCGTAACATCGAACATCTAATAATCTAATTGGTTTATTATATTATTTTTATTTGTAAATATGAGAGCTAAATCTGGCATTATTTAAAATTCACGTGGAATTGATGCAAATCAGAAAATCACTATGCCAAATAGATTTTACAAAATTTTGCATTATAAAAAATCGACCATATTTTAGCATAATTATGTCAAAATATGGCAACAGTGAGCTCAATTTACGGGTCTGGCTAACCATCGAAGGCATTTTTTGCGCACAACGAATGACGAACTTCAATTTTTGCGTTGGTTTTTTCAGCTTTTTTTTATCCTGATTTTCTATGTTACATTGTCAATGAAAACCAGGCTATCACGGTCTATCGACCTACGCCAAATAAGGAGAAAGGATATCAACAAAATCCGTTCTTCGGTTCTAGATCCTTACGAACATTTTTGGCTATGTCAGATATTTATTTTTTATCCCCCCCAGCCCACCACGAAATAAAAATCATTTGCCCAGCTTGATACTGATCAAAATCGATCAAATTTAGGATATAAACTTAGATTGGCGGCAGATTTGATATTTTGGAGTGAGGCTGACTTGCGGTAAAAATTCAGTTATGTCCGAAATTGGGGGATGGGGCGGTGAGGGCTTAAAATCGCAAAAATTGTTCCTCTTTGAGCTGATCGATAGACAATCTAAAGTTGTACAGCACATCTAAAAATTAGCTTCTTAGGTCAATTAGGAGGGAAGATAAGGAGGATTTACTCCATTTTTGACCTTGTAACAGGACTGTTTCTCTCCTATCTTCCCTCCAAATTGAGATAGGAAGTTGAAATTTGATACGTAGATTTAGAGGCCGTAGATGTGCCTTTTGGGAGTTCCGACTTTTTATCCTCATTTCATCTTCTCACAGGTCCAAAAATGTTTTTTAGCGGATTTTCTTGTTTTGATTTTGCTCCTCGCGTAATTCCACTCCAAATTGAGCTAGAAAACTGAAATTCGGTATTTTGTTTTTTTAGTATAAGTTCCAAATGTGCCTTTTGTGGTTTTTTACTTCTACCTCTATCACTGTTTAGGAATCAATCCACGTAACTGTAATATTTCACAAAAATTCTTTTTTTTTTTTTTTTTTTTTTTGAAAATAATCAATTTATTGGAAAATTGAGAAAAACACAGATGGGTGAATTTTTATTTGTTTATATCAATCGCTGATCTGTAAGAGTTCCGCTCAAGCTTCTCTAGAGAGTTTGAGCTTGTGAAAAATTCCTGTATTTTTATCTCCCAATGGTTATGCCTGGAGTACACAACAATATGAATGCAGCATTTCTGAAATTTTACTGGAAAAGTAAAAACGGAATTATGTTCAGCAAGGTCAACTGTTACAGGTCCACTAATAAGAAATTAATTTCAAAATTTTGAAATTTGTGCAATTGCGAAAAGAGGAGGAGGAGGCGTTACAAAGTATAGTCCAACACACTCTACATGAAACATCGAAAATTCTACAGGGAGAATTCAGAGCGAATTAAAATTTGACAGAAGTACCTGATGGGAAATTCGTGTGGAAGTGAGTAAATGAGTGGAATGGAAATAGAAATCAATGGAAATATTTTGTAGTTAAATTTCGAATCTCATGCTCTAATTTCCTCAGTATCTTTCCTTTCGTGAAAAAGTTCAAGGTCGACATACGTTTATTACCATTGTCATAAAATAATTCATTCGAAGGAATTGAAATTCCATTAAAATGCGCTAAATCGACAATTTCAGAAGAAAATTGAATGCACTACTTCGTTTTCACAGATCCTTTTGAAATATGATTCAACATTCCTTTACACAACGCAACGATACGAAAAAAAAATGAAGCATTTCACAACGATATAGTTGCATTTGAAGGTTCGTTCGTATTTGCATCGTCCCTCCCTTCCTGTCGTACTTATACACTAAGTACGAGTATTACGAGCCCAAAAAATTTCAACATTCATCTTATACTGTGTTATACTCTGCAACGAACACTTTGAAATTAGTGGCATAAAACATGCAAAGAAAAAGCACGATGTTCCGTTCTTTCCGAAACGTAAGCTTAAAATAATACCAATATAACCTCGAGCTATTCTTTTGAAAACCAGAATAAGTATTTCCTGTTGCATGAGTTTTTTCTTCTCTGTGTTATATTTAAGCGAGCGATTGCGGAGCTGTTTTACTCCGTAAGTAAATGCATAATAAGTTCATGTCGCAAAATTGCGAATTTCATTATTGATGAAAGATTAAAAAAAAACAGTATGTGTGAACAAAACTGATCAGTTACGTATTTCTAATAAAATCAGAAGTCGAAATTTCAGGGTCGTGGTAGTAGTGGAAAGAAGATGAAGAAGAAAACAGAAATCACAAAAAAAATTCTGAACAACCTCTCTTATATGCGAAAATTTTTTTGTAGGGAAAATATCAGAAGTGTGAGGAATAGGTTTATTTCTGCTACGGAACGAAATTGGTTTTTGAAAAAATTATCCAACGGTTAATCGACAAGAATTTTCAAATTTCCATTAATCCGTTTCGAGGTCCTAGAAGATCATTGAAACCATTTTTGGCCATATCTGATGTTTATTCCTTTTTATTTTTTCACTCCCCCCCCCCTTCACCAAAAATCACAATCATTGTATTGGCGAGCTAAGAATTCCTATTCTGCTACTATAAATCAACTTGAAACTCATCGTTTGAACATTACTTTCAACATTTTGTAATGAGGATAGGCTTATCCATTTACTGAATCTGATTTATGAGTTTTTGCAATCAAAACCTTCTACACAGCGAATATAACATAACTAATGCGAAAACAATGAAATTTGTGGAATATGCACAAATATACGAGAATATTCGCTTATGTTCTCGCGAAAAGATCTACCAGAACCTCTACCACAGATCACAAAAAAACATCGTAGAACACTCCTTTTTTTTATTCCATGAATGGACAATTCGTGTATCTACTTTCTTCTGCTTTAGAATTAGAAGAAAAATCCTATTCTACGATGGATTCAGCAGAAAAATAACATTGAATCTGAACCTTGACTGAAAACCTTAATATAATCTTTATCATTAGAATAATTTATCTGAACTTTGTTTTTCCAAAATGGAAAAAATTCAGAGAAGATACACCATAAAATCAGCTACTGACATTGAAAAATAAATTAATTTACACAACAGAAACTTTTCATCCGTATTTCAATATTTCCCTCAACTAGTAACTAACTCCTTGAAAATCAATCAAAACTTGAAAGTGAAAAAAGTTGCTAAAATTCCAATTGGGAAAAAATTATTTTATTCAAGTTCTAACGAGGTATTAAATTTTTGAAACTCGGAAAAAATTGAATCATAAACTCGATTAATTCAAGCGTAAATCGACCTTTCTTTAAATAAATAACAATATGACGGTCTATACTTGACTGAGTAAAACCAAAAAAAAAAAAATCGAACATGAGAAGAGGTTTGTTTTAAACGCTGCTGCGATTAAAAAGAGTTGATTAAATTTTTTAATTCATTGCACCATTTAAGCATCATCTGTTTTCAAAATTAAGCAAAAGCAATGATGCGAAAAAAAAGGAGCCGAAAAATTACCAAATTTCACTGTTCATGACGTTTTCATAAAGAAATGATATCGGTACTATTTAACTTATTATATAGAAGTGGTTGCCAAAGAAGAGGAGGATAAAATCACTCTTAGAAATCAATCATTTTGGTACAAAAAAGCAAAAATATCTAAATGGAAGATAGGAAAGTTTTTCTGCTACTATATGCGAGTTTTTAATCAACTATTTAATCTGCGATTTCTTTTAAATGTATGAAACATCGAACCATCCAAGAACCATCGAATCCTGTGAATTTTTTTTATCTTATCTAGGCACAACAAACAGTTAATTATTACAGAAAAGTTTATTGATCACGTACTAGTATTATATGCGATAGTTGAAAAATGAAAAATATTTTAATATTGTAATGCTCAAAGGTGGTCTTCTAGGACTCCAAAACAGATTTTTTTTTTATAATCTCCCCCTCATCCACCGTACGATGATACATCATAATAGCATGCTTTTCTTGAACAATTATGACATAGAGAATCAGGCTAAAAAGAAACTCATGCATCTAGATCTACTCTCAATCTTACCCACCACTTAAGAGAAATTTTTGTACGTCACGTAATTTTCCAATACCCTAAATATCAACGTGAAAGATCCCATGTCCCGATTCCAAATACAGTTACGGAAATTTTTGAAGAATACCGTTTTAAAAATTCAGAGCCTATCTACATATTAAATTTTCTCTCTAAAACAAAATTACGAACTGTAGTTGATACAGTTTTTGACTGAAACGTGTCTAGCTTTTGTTGCTGAACGTGGCGTTGATAATAAAACCATAATAATATAATAATAAAAAATACGTTTTATAATCACAAAGACATCGATGAACTAATTATTAAGATATGCTGTATCATTGTTCATTGAACTTTTTTTCAAAAAATCTTTAGTAAGTTAATAGAACTCAATGTCTGTCTCAAAGTTTTAGAGATATCGGGTTTCATCAAACCAGTTATCGGAGAATAGTTGGACGTAATTCTTGAAAGGAGAATATGAAGGAAATAGAGGGTAAAAGGAAGTATTGGCAAATTATTAAACTGTAGGTACCAATGGAACTACACAGTTTGGGTATTTAATTTACTAAACTATAAATGCAAAAATCAAAAAGTGGATCAGCTCTTTGGATTATAAGAGAATCATGTGAAAACATTATCTACATCTTTGAAATGCCCTACATAATAATGGCAATACGTACTTAGCTACTTATACATTTATTTCGAGTCAACATTAAAAAGTAATCAGCAAATAGTATTCAATTTATTTACTTTTCATCTCCCTCTTTTAATTTTGATTGTTTTTCAACAAAAAGTTCTGAAATAGAGTAAAATAATCATTCAGTAACTGAACGAATGATACGTACATTACCGAGTACCTCTACTACATACCTAGATACCTGCATATGAAACAACTTGGGAATACTGTATCAAACACATTCTACAGATCCGGATTTGGTTGAAAAGCAACCGTCATATCACATACCTAATATGTACTTATACGCAAACTTTTTTTGGTAAAAACCAAGTTTATGCAAAATTAACACGTAATACAATGTACGGCTCCGTTCATCATCCATATGCACTTATGAAACTCTCATTACTACTTTAAACACGTGCAAAACGAATCGGAACGTACATGAAGCTGACAAATGAATGAAAAATTGAGCTGAATTCTATGTACAGTAACATGCAACATTGCATTTGCTAGGTAGTAGCACGATACTAGTAAGGCACCTAATAGAATAATAATACGACACAAAATCCGATTATACGCGCACATCTTTAACTAGGTACTTTATAGCTACGAAAAAGATGAAAGAAAAAAAAACGTTCAGAGCCTTGATACTTGAAATTTAATATTTAAGAATATAAAACTGGAATTACAATGACTTTTTCTTATTTTTCGGTTTGAAATTTTCAAAACGAAAATCCGACACGACAACAAAAATATATTAAGGTGAATCATAATCTTGCAACATAGCTTCTCAGCACAAAGTTCTTTCACTTCCAAGCCTTATTTATTTCCTTCTGTCATATTTTCATCCTTTAATATCTTCGTTTCAATATAGAAGTCACGTAACAAATTAACTTTGTCTTTTTAAAATTATAACTATTTTTTTTTATTCGTATACAAAAAGTTGACGTGAAATTTTCATAACATAAGTAGATACAGTTTTTGGATTGGGCAATGAAATAAAACTCGATGGATTAGATTATCAACTGACGATGTAGAAGTTTAACATGTTGAGCTCCTATAGACGTACTTATGAATTAATTGTTGAGTTCAAATTGGCAAAATTAATTGATTGAAAAACTACATTATTTCAGTTTGGTTTCATAGATCAAAATTTTCATACAAAGACGTTTAAAGTCGACAAATTCTACAACAGTAAAAAGTATTTCAAATGATAAGTGTAGCCTGTCTCTGTTCATTACATTACTAGCATTTGAACACGGAGAATAAATTGACTTTAACCATGTGAATCAAGCCGACGGTGAGCGAAGTACTTAAATGCACAAGTCGTGTATTCATGTAATTCTTTACAACGATGCTTGTAAGTGTGAGATGTTTATAAATATCAAATACAATATCGAACAGTCCAATATCGAATCGAAAGTTGGCATAATGTAAAATAGAAAAATGCTTTCTTTCAATTATCCAACAACTACAAACGAAAAACAAACTGAGACTTGGTACTTTGTTTTACTCATATAGAGATCAATAATTGGTAAGTTATTGAACAGGAGTTTTAAACGTATTAAAAATCGAAAGATTTTATAGTTAAACAAAAATAAATGGTACCTAAATGATCAAATGCAAGAAGTGTGCTCGGTAGAAAAATTACAGAACGAAGTAACTATCTGAATTCGTTATGACCAAATTAATTTGTTCTCACACCTCACGAACATATTAATACATACGTAAGCTTCGATTTTATAATTTTACTAGAAAAGAGATAAGGTCGCAGACATCATCTTCTCATGTAGTACGCGGTATGTATAGATGTACCATGAATGCTTGGGAATGAAATGAATGATTCATTACTCGCTTGAACAATATTAGTTTATCAAGTACTAGAGGCAGAGTAATGATAAGAAAAATAAAGAAGGTACTAAAAGAATTATGTCGAGAATTTAGTTTAGTGTACATGATTAGTGAATTCATATGTACTTATCTAGTTAAAAATTTTTGTCGGGAATAAAACTGATTATGTGTTTACTCACTAGAAAACTTTTCGCTGTCTTTCTTCGCTGCCATTATCTTAATTTTTTGAATCTTTCGGCAATCTTGAAGTAAGAACACGAATTTCGTGGTGATGAGATTTGCGAGTAACTCACGTTATTACCGAATATCCACCGATTGGAAAAAGTCGATAATTCGGAAAATTAAGATCATTTTTACGCATCTTGCAATTAAAACTGGTACTCTCAGTAAATCGAAAATGAAACGAATGATTCAATGTACAAAAAATATGAACAGTTACACTGGTGTAATACTATTAAATTAGGGTAAACAATCTTATTTGTCTATTCTAGGAAACACAGAATGAAATACTTTCGAGTTTCGACAGCGAAAAATCTTGGAGAGAAGTCACTTTTGAAAGTGTTGGAGAAAATGGCTATGGACCACTGTTGACTTTTCAACAACTTTGATTTACCACTTCTAAGCGTTCATGCGCAATTTGAATGTTTAACACATGTTTGACATTACATTTACCTTAATATTCCCATTTCCCACGGTATGAATTAATTTGCTGATCTCTGCAGATCTGTACTGAACTAATTGCTGATGCAGTGATACATTTCTTATTTTTTCTTCTGCCGAAGAAAATAAAAAAATTTAGAGGAAACATAAAATTAAAAAAAATGAAATACGAATTTTACAGTTGAAAAAAAAATGAAATCATTTGAAGAAATAATTGAAATCTTACTTACTCTCATTCAGAAATTCTGCTTTTAAAATACGTATTAATTGATATGCTTAATTACTTTGTCACCAAAACATGGAAATATTTTTACTGATTTGTAAGAAGATGTTAATCATATGCTACCAAATGAAAAATCAGAAAATATAATGAAAGAACAAACAAATTGGAATCAGAAATCGTTGATCACTGAACCTTGGAAAAATGTTAATTGTAAAAATTTATAATTTTAGTGCATAAAAATGGAATTGACATAACTTTTTTCTCGAAAAAAAGCAAGTTTTGGCTTTTTTATTTGACAAAAATATTATTTAGTAGCATTTATACACATGTATACATTTATCTTTTACGTAAATCGTTATCTTTTAATAAATCGTTGGTTAATAATTATTTTGATAGTTTATCAGACGTTGTAACTTTATAGATTATATGTTTCGTGGATTTAAATATTTAAAATTAAATCCGGGGTATGATTGTTATCTTTATTTTTTCATTTTCAACGAAATACATATTCACGAACGGTTTTGCAATCAACGTAACTCATCTTGTATTGAGGAAAAATTTTTTGAACATAAACGCATTTATTTACAATAATAAAATAATACGATGTAACTGTACACAAGTGACAAATATAAATACACATGAGATCTTACGATACAAAAAGAGAAAAGAATCCACAAGTATAAATATGTAATTAAATAATTAAATATGGATTAAATCTCTAATATTAAGTATTACCACAACGAAATGTTTCTGTAAAAAGAAGGCATTCATTAACAAAAAGATAATTAAAATATGGAAACGATAAACACAAATAGTGAAAAATATTAGGTAAAATATAAAAGTAATAGAGTAAAGAAATAATTAAATTTCGCCAATATACATTTTAAAAAAGCGACGATGAAATAATCGATATTGCCGTAAAAAAATATTGTATAAAACGTGAAGGAAATGCGAATGAAGTAAAAAAAAAAAAACGATTAGAACAATTTTTTTTTGGTTTCTGTGTAACGTTCCATGTATTTTTCATACCCTTCCAAGTGCTCAAATTCTTTTATATCAAATTTATTACCCTGGATAAATAATGAAGTAATTTTAGAATCACACAATAAACTTTTTGGTATGGCTGCAATTGTTAAACTGTTATTCTCTAGTTTAAGAATTTTTAACTTTGGAGTATTAGCAATTTCCGGAGAAATAACAGAAACTTGATTATTATTTAAATTTAATTCCGTAACAAAGACTTTTTTGATACAATCAGGAATGACACTAATTTTATTACAAGATAAATCGATGATCGTCAAGTGTTTCAAATCACACAATGACGCAGGAAATTCAGAAATAAGATTATTATTTAAATGAACTTCCTTTAAATTAATTAGTAAAGAGAAAGCATTAGGAATGGAGGTAATATTATTCATCGCAGCAGAAAAATTCTCCAATTTTTGTAGTTTTGCAATTTCTTCCGGTAACTGATTAAGTTTATTGTGGTCAACATTGATATATTTCAAATTGGAAAAGTTACTAATACTAGGTGGTAAGTTTTGGAATTTATTAGAAGAAAGATTTAATTGCCTGAGAACGGGATGTAACTCTTTCAACTTGCTAGGAAATTCATTCAGGGAGCAATTACACAAGCTAAGAGTTCCAGTTTTCTTTGCTGTTTCATAATGATGTTTGGTATTAGAATTTCCCATTTCTTCGACTCAAGCAGAACTATAAACAATACAGTTTTTGAGATTCAATATAGGCATAAATCACTTCTATGTAAGTTCTTGTCTTTGAAAAAAATACTTACTTCATTAAAACATCATTATACGTTTTCTGACCTTAGACCAGCACTGTTGGATAATGGCATACAATTCAAAAAAAAAGAAATGTTTTTTCAAAATTGTGTGAAGAAAAATACTTCAAACAACCCATAATCATTATTTCAGACACTAGACACTAATCGATAATTTCATAAATAGAATTGATAACATGAACGATGTTGATTTTCATCATCACCCAGAGAGCAGGGACCAAGGTAATGCAAACATGTGCCAAGCATTTTGTGATTTTATAAATTCAGGTGGTATAGTTAGAGAAATGGCCTGTAGAATTGTCATATCATAATTATGACGAGTCAAAAATGTGTGCCGCCATCTATAAAGTTAAATAATGAATTACGTATACGTATTTCGTGAATCCTGAATCATAATTTGAGTAACGTGATTGTTGTTGTTTGTGTTGTTTGTTAAACTTGGCGTTTTTGGTGGTAGTAGTTGTATAGCGTAATAGCTTTAATCGATTGATAAGGAAAAATTGACAGTGTATGTGAAATTTAATTTCTTTAAATTTGTCAGATTATTCGACTACTCGTTACTATTGTATCAGCGTAGCTTTTCTTGGGAACGAAAGTAAATACTCCATAAAATTTATCACCTTTTTATAGTTCTAAGTAACCACATTCAAGTTGTCTTCTCTTTGCAATTCCTGTATACCATTACCTCTCACGTAGTTGTCCTTCTTTTACTTCTATAATTATTTCATTTCATATTTGATGCTTTCTAGTTGTTTTTCAATTTACATTGTAGATGAATTTTCAAATGCTTATTGTTTCAAAATTCATCACGTTTGCAATATCGTGTAATCAACTATGTTACTTTTTTTTCTAGAATGTCTGACAATGAGCAAAAAGCGCAGCAGCTGATAGCTGAAGCCGAAAAGAAGTTGAATGCTTCAAAAACTTTCTTTGGATCGTTGTTTGGGTAAATATCTTGTGTTCCGTTTTACAGTAACCATATTCTGTCTGTGAAAGTACATATGTTAAACAATGTTCTCAGGAGCTCATCAAGAATGGAAGATGCTATCGAATGTTATCAGAGGGCGGGTAATTTATACAAAATGGAAAAGAAATGGGGATCAGCTGGACAAGCATATGCGGAAGCAGCTAATCTTCACTTGAGGTCTGGTAATCGACATGATGCAGCTACTAATTTTGTCGATGCATCTCACTGCTTCAAAAAATCAGACCTTAACGGTAAATTACTCGAGGATCGTTTGAGGTTTTTGATTTCACATCGTTGAAGACTATACCTCATTAAAAATTTGTTGGGTTTTATTTTATAGAAGCCGTGAAATGTTTACTGAAAACGATTGAAATTTATACTGATATGGGTCGTTTCACTATGGCTGCTAAACAACATCAGTCCCTTGCTGAAATGTATGAAACCGAGTTTGTGGATTATGAGAGAGCCATTCATCATTACCAATTAGCTGCCGATTATTTTAAAGGAGAAGAAAGCAATGCCTCTGCAAACAAATGTATGTTGAAGGTTGCACAGTATTCGGCACAATTGGAAAATTACCCTAAAGCAATTCAGATTTATGAAGAAGTAAGTATTTCAGTACATGCTTGAATTGAACTATTATAATGCCGAAGTGTTGAATTGATTAGAGATTTTTCAATATGTTGTGAGTTTTGCGACAACGATCAGATATCATTTATACCTTGGCCATATTTACATTAGTGTTATCGCTATCTTATACGAATTACAAATTATGTTAGAGTAGTCATGTTTGATGAATAACTTGATAGCAATGAAAAGAATGATTTGACGTATTCATTTTATAGATCGCTCAGTCATCCTTGGATAGTTCTTTGTTGAAATATAGCGTAAAAGAATATTTTTTTCGAGCCGCCTTATGTCATATGTGTGTTGATATGTTGGATGCTTCACGTGCCGTCTTACGTTACATCGAATTATATCCTGCGTTTCAAGATTCAAGGGAATTTAAGTTATTAAAAGTATATCACTTATTGACATTTAATATTCTCTAACATTTACATGTATAAGCTTTTAAAACTTATTAAATATTATTTTCAATGATTTAAGGTTTTAATGGATCACATTGAAGAGCAAAACGCTGACGGTTTTACTGAAGCGGTCAAAGATTATGATTCTATTTCTCGTCTGGATCAGTGGTACACAACAATGCTATTACGAATCAAGAAGCAAGTTAACGAGAGCCCAGATTTGCGTTAGAATTGAGTTGCATAAGCGAAGTCGTGTAATAAATTTGTTATTAACTAACTACAATCTCCATAGCTCTTTTCCCTAATCTGTAACGAAATATTCTTGAAGGTATTGCACTGGAAAAGGGGACACGCTTGCATCATTCGAGCTGTTCAATCGCGTTGTATTACTATAAGAACATTTTTTCTTCCTAATTTTTAAATTTTGTAGAAAAGATTTAAAGATTTGCTTACGTTAGATACAAACAAGAGAAATGTATATAAGTTGGAAAAGTATTTATCTCAATGTGATGTATAGTATCATGCAAGTTTTTATGTTTTATTATTTCTTTTCAAGTAGTTACCTGTACTTACAATGGTATTTTAAAGTAATTTCATCTTTTTTTCGCTGATTTCCTCCGTCTCTAAATCTTTACAAGTTGTGCGTGAAAGAATCTTCCTCGTCAGCTAATATCCGATTTACTTATTTATAGATCGAGTTTTACTATACTGATATACTACAGACAAAGTATAATTTTTTTTAAAGCGATATGTTGCGTAGCGAGTGATTTCAGTTTGGTGCCGGGAGCATTATTATTCGTATGATTACCCTTATGTAAAAACCATATAATTGTTTTACCGTACCATACACGTAAAAGAATGTTTGTATACTACCTTTTCAATCAAAATAATTATGAATTATGAGTTTTTAATGATGTAGATGGCGTATAAATTATTTAAATCACAATGCAAAGAGAATTTCTTAAGAAATTGGAATTATTTTTTGTTATTATATTTAAAATTATTACAGTTGGTTGTACATTTTTTTCGCAATATTTTTCACGTTCTAAAGTTGAATGTACTTACAATTTTATTTTAAACACTTTACAATAGTTTTGGTCGCGACTTAACTAAAAGCTCAATGTGAATGACGATAAATCCCTTATAAACAAAAATTCCTTAAGTAGCGTTGATTTAGTTTTATACTATAGTTTGTGAATGTGTATGAAGTAGGAGTTTTGTCGATTATTAATGCATTACAAAGGATTTCTTATAGCTTAGTCTTAGATTACTTATTGAATACAATATGATTAAAAATTACAATGTTAAAATATAAAAAGATATAAGTAGATAAGTATGACTGTTTGAGTCGTAACGTGATATGAACTCAAACAACCAGTTTAATTCAATTCATTACCGTGATTACATGAGTTTCGTTAACTTCGTATGAATAAGTTTCGCTAATAATTCGTATTTATTATAATATTCATATTTGCGTAATTATTTTATCAAATTATTTACTTGGTTTCTTTTTTATTATGTTTATTATTATTACTTTTTAATATAGATTATTGTGACACTAATGTGTTTTATCTTGTGCAATTGCTACAGAGTATTTATTTTGATTACACTGTACACGATCTACGTTCATCATTCCTTTTGTTTTATAAAAATTTAATTAATTCAAGGGCTTCTTGCTTTAAGGTACCTACGCTGTATGTTTAATCTTTGTTTGTATGTTTCAACTTATTATGCGGAATACCTGTATTTTTTCCTTTGTATTCTTATTTTTGTTTGATTTTTTGTTACAAGAAATAGACATCTTCTGTTACCTGTTCCGATCGTTTATTTTTGATTGTTTACTCTAAATTATCTGTAAAAGAATGAACTATATAGGTAGTAGGTACTTATACCTAACTTTGTTCCTATATGAATGGATGTTGCCGTATCTGCGTGCCGAACAAAACTTTTCGCAGATGTTAAAAATACACTTTCATATTAATGTGAGATTATGATGGAGTTGTAAAGACTACATAGCACTATTAAAAAAAAGTGGGTGGATCTGGATACTGAAAAGAATGAAGGTAATATTTGATGTTCGAGAGAGAGACAAAGAGAGAAGAAAGAGAGATGCACTATTTTGGCGTTTTACTTGTCTTAAACAATTGTTATTGACGTTTATTTTTGATAACAAAACGTGTTTTCGAGGATGTAAGAATGGAGAGTGTTGATCGCTTCTTCGTTTGTTGGTACTTGAACTGTAATTTACTCAACTCGTTACTCATGACGTGTGGTTGTAAACATAGACTTGACCAGAAAAAAAAAACATTTTTTATCGTATTATTTTTGAAATGAAATCTGCAAAAATATGCGTTCAAGTGTCGACAACACCCTCTTAAATAAATGTTTCTTCACACATTAATTTTAATGCAGTACCTGAGTAAGTGTCTATGTACATGAAGAAATGGTAAAGTCAATTTTAAAATTTGCTTTTTAAAAATAGTTTTAAAAATTTTTTATTTTTTATTTTTGAGAGGATTTATAAATTAACTTTTATCGATTTGTCACTACAACACTGCTAAATGCTGGTTTACAAATTTCTGATTGAATAGAATTTAATTGTTAAACGAATGATTTAATTAAAGAAACTACACACGGAATTTTTTAGGGTAGAATTGAAGGATTTCAACCAGTGACTAGTTAACACATACTGAGTCTATGTATGTATGTTTGCCTAGCTTTTGAGTCACAGGGGCTGATTTACTCTGTTTCTGAACCTCCCTTTTCGTATAAGTTTTTTAAAAGAGTGCAGTTCGAAAACCAAAATAAGTACAGAATTGGAATTTATTCGGAGGAATAGAGAATTGTATTCAGATTATCACGGGGTAGTTAGTTTTTGTGATAGCAGAATAGGAAAGCAAGTAGTTGATGAAATAATGAGAAAAATATTTTCATGATTTTTGTTGATTTCAAAAATTTGTTTCCATTATTGGAAGAAAAAGATTTGCTCCTTTCAATATTGCCAACCTCGTCTCTCTATTTCGCTTCCAATTAGATGAGAAATTATGAGCATTCAAAATCTAAAAAAGAGGAATAAAATTTCGAAAAAACTCAATTTTTTATATTTTTGAGGATTTAAACGCTTATAATTTTTCATCTAAGTGAAATAGAGAGATGAAGTTAGCGGAATTGAAAAGAGCAAATTTTTTTCTTCCAATAATATTTATTTAATTGATGTGTTATGGGAACAAATTTTTGAATAATTTAACAAAAATCATAAAAATTGAATGTTTTGGTGCATGTTTTTTGCATTATTTTGTCAACTGCTCGCTTCCCTGCGCTACTGTTACAAAAACTAACTGCATTACGGTAGTCTAGATAAAGTTCACTTTTTCCAAGAATAAATTTCAAATCTTTACCTATTTGGATTTCAAGTTGCATTCGCATGAAAAACTTACACGAAATTGAAAAAAAAATTTTTCGATTCAAATTAACTGAGCATTTGAAGCTCTGAGGATAGGCAAACATACGTACATAGACTTGGTTTGTGTTGCTTAATCACTGGCTGAAATATCTTATTTTTATCCTGAAACACTATGTATATTGTGCTTAACGTTATACATATTTTGTCCACCAGTGATGGGGTAGTTACTGGACAGCCCACATCGAACAAAAAAACTGTCGAGCAATACATGGTGTCTCAAGAGTAGTTGTTATTTTGAAATTTATAACCAGAAACCAGATATCATGAAAAACATAAGTTGCCCGTACATTGAAAATTGAAGAGACAACTGCTCTAAAAAATTAGATTCAAAACATGTTCCTAAACATGCGAATTGTTAGTGAAAGCAAAACATCAAAAAAGTAGTGATGGAAACAGACAGTACCTAGATTGAAATATGAACAATTTTTGTTCTAGGCATATTCAAGTAAATCGTATTAGGTAACGTGTGAGGAATTTATTACTTCAAAATACACGAGTCTCTTTAAATACAAAGTAATGTAAAAAATAGATCCAACAAAATTTGTTCAATTCTCTCCTTACTACGTTATTTTCAAATTTTAAAATACAACAACTTTACGCCTAATACTCTAGATAATAAATTGCTTCTTATATTACTGAACTATAAAAATTATTGCGCAGATTTGCAGATAATAGAGGGGGAGTGGGTTTAAATTCGAAAAATTTATGCAAATAATTCAACCCAATATTAGAAGTTTTTCAAAATAGGGAAGGAAGCATTTGAATATTTGGGTACGTGGTCATGAACCAATATTATTTTTCTTACATTTACTAGCAGATCTGTTTTTTCACTATTCAACAAAATTTAAGTTTTTAGCAAGTGATATTCGATATAACTATGATTTTATATACATCGACTTAAAGAGGACTTTCCACTCAAATGTATATTTTGACTAGTAATATTCAATAGCAATGATAAATACCAATTGTTATTATACCACATTGTAGGTAGTAGGTATATGACTTGTTTATGTTAACAATAAAATTCTATTGGACGATCGAAATATTCAACGTAAAAATGGCTCTCTGTTACCGCTCAATAGCATAATAAATATTAATGTTTATCTGGGAACTCATCCACAAATTAAACGGTTCCCATCTGGCATACATGTATCATTTAAACAACTGAAGTTTCTCTCCGCTATTCATAAATATTGTATTTATAATGGCCATTCTGGATTTATAGGTAAATTATGAATGTGATGGTGAAAAACTGACGCAGATATCACTGAATGAATATATAAATTCGTGTAATATTCAACTATTCTAAAAATTCATATCAGTTGAAAAAATGAGTAAAAATTTTTATTTCAACTATTTCAAAAGCTATAAACATAAAGTATCTATATGTAGATTTAATACTTTGATACCATCCATTAACGGCGTACATCTAACACACATACCTATTCTGCATATTTATTTCGGTGTCTTGAAATCTTAGCCATTTTTTAATGAAAATCTAATGTAAAAATGAAAAAAAAAAAATTATGAAAAATGATGTTAATATCTATCTACTTGAGTACTCTATTTTTCAGTTCCTTCGGCGTATTCGTCTGTGTACCTGTGTACGAGTTTTTGTTGAATTTTTAAATTTATTTTGTAAAATTATCTACGAATTAAATTTTATATTGTTACGAAAAATTTTTGTCAGTTTCTTTTTGCATATTACCTGTTCAATGGTTAACAAGGAGTCTCTTTTATGTGTAAATTAAAATAAATCCGTACCGAATGTAGGCTCACCTTTCAAGGGTTTCAACAATCCAATCTTTTTAGCTTCAAGTCCAGTAAAATTGTGTTTTTTCGACTCAAAGTAATTTTTTTGCACTTAAATCAGAAAGTTTTTTTTTTTTCCAGACAGCAATCAGTAGATGTATGAAGATTATTCAACTACGTAGTATGCTTAAGTAAGTTGAATAAGTCGTCATTTCAGATTACATTTGAGGCAAATCCAATCAAAGGAATGTATTATGTATGTATGTTCAAGATAGGTATAAGCATGATACCGAGAACCGACCTACTCTAGGCACTGGTACTCGTGTATAAGTCTATGCGAATTGGCTGAAAAAAACTATGATAACGAATAGTATGTAATTCGACTACAAAATAATATCAGAAATAGGCCTTAAAAAACAATTAGGAACGTTGATTGTTGTTATTGTTATTTTTTCTGCAGAAGTGGTCTGAAAACATGGGTCATTTATTTGGACATAGGTTAATGAAACGTTTTTCGTTACAACTGGCGGCAAAAAACAATAGAAACAATACAAAGCCCATTGTTTAGAAATTTGTAAGCCCATTGTGTGTATCGGTAGCCAGACCAAAAACTGTTATAAGGGATTTCTTCTCGAGTTTACAGAATCCTGTGCGTAATCCCTTTACACGTTTAGGTTCGCTAATTAACTACATTACTAGTTAACCTGTCAGGTATTCTACAAATGGGAAATTTAATCATTTTTTCCATTAAATTCTTGCATTGCAAGGTATTACTTGTTAATCCGTCATACGGTTATGGTTTTTGTTATCATGTTGTCGTTTGTTTTTCACTCTTTCTCTAATGAAACGTGTTCGAGAGGGTGTCACGGTTTAACAGCATTACCAGTTGGTTTTCTGTTGTCGACGAGAACGTTTTTTTCATTCTAATTACCTTACACCTCTTCATTTTTATCGGCGGCTAATTATATTTTCCCATTTTCCTTTATACGAAGGTTTTGTAGTTGAAGAAGTTAATCGTGCGATTAAAGATTTTTTTCTCATGAATGATGCAGTATAATAAATTACCAAAATATTGGCATTACCTACGTAAAAAATTGGCCGGCTTGATGAGAAAATTACGCCCGGAAAAGTAAACGTAACATTTTTTATTTGCTATAAAGGGCGATTTTGTTGCACTTATTGTAGGCGACTTTGCCTCCTTGGACTCGAAAGATATTTCTGTTATTTACGTACCGCAATAATTCGATAAAATTTCTACATAGGTCACCAATGAATTAATAGGTATGTATAATGAATAACAGTTTCAAAACATTTGTTTTATATTCCGATAGGATACTGATGCACTTTCACGTAAAATGAAAACCAAAAGAAGACAAACATTTGACAAAGTTTGTTAATTCTATTTACCAAGTATCCCTAATTATTAAATTGGATTATTTGCTAGGAAATGGTTGTTTGCGCCACAGCTTAGTTACCTTCTTGATTAAATGTGCTTAACTACTGTAAATGTTCAAAGGTAGGTACCTAAGTGCATTGTTTTTTAATGAGTGGAAAATATAGTTTAACATTTTCCTTAGAAAAATCTTCAGGCCAGAAGCTATTAAAGCACGAGTACCTTCCTGTTATCTACTCATATAAGCAGTGGCCTTACGAAGCGAAGTGCGGGGTAGAGGGGTAAACTTGAAATTTACCTACAATTTTTTCAAATTTACCAAACAATTTTTCTAATTTTACCAGCTATTGAAAATTTTAACTGATTTCTCAAAATTTTATAGGTAGTCTAACTAATAAATTTTCCGAAAACTATGCAAAAAAACAACTTTCATAACTGAAAAAAATTATACAGCACGTACAAACGTACATTTTTGGTTAATAAAACATTGTTAATAATAATAATTTTTTCTAAAAAAACTAAAATTTTCTCGTGTCCATTTATTTAAATTTTAATGCGTGTATATCGCAAATGCGACAAAGACTGGACAATTTTTGGCAAATCTAGGGCTGCAGTCAAGTCTTCATTATGCCTTGCCATTTTTAAAGTATTCTAGAATTTTACTGTTTTTCTAATTCCAATCAGTGGCGGTTTTGCATATTTGGCCATTATAGGCACGTCTTCTGCTACCATTTGAAAAAAAATAAGGGACGAAAACGTCATGCTACAATTATTACTTGAGAGGAATTTTAAAAGAATGTCGTTTAAAAATGAAAGAGAAATATTTTCGGAAATATTAAGAATACGGGGTCAAAAAACGGTGTTTTAGTGCATCTTGTAACTGTAAATGCCAAATTGTATTACCTGTTGAGATTGAATTATTCCACAGAAAGGTATAATACACTTCGTTTGGGTGAAGGGGGAGGGGGTAGGTCAGAGAATTCGATTTCGTTGGATATTTTGGTAAACTTAAATGGATACCTATATTCCGAGCGAAGTCAGGGTGAAAATTTTTCAAAATATTAGGTATAAAGGGTCGAAAAATGACCGTAAACATTGGAAAATGAAATACAAATTACAAATATTTCCACCCCTAAAAATCAGTCGCTGTACTAATTCCAACATTCCATTACTTCTAATTTTTTCCAACTCCCAAATGCCGGGGGGAGGAGGGGGACAACCCCCTCACCACTGTTCAGTAGGCCTTTGCGTATAAGTAGTTATGTTTTTTTTGCTGGAAAATTATAATTTCAAAGTTAGAGTAGCTGAGCAAGTTTCACTTCTTAAAATGCAAAATTAATTCAGAATACAAATAATTTCATAAAAACCTGCTCATAGCCAATAAATGAATTAAACAATAGTAAAAGTACAAATTTACTTATAGTTAATTAAAATAAGAAAATGAAAAAAAGAAATGATGAGAAATTTCGAAATGTGAAAATTATATTTCATAAAATGATAAAGCCGTTAGTTTTGTTTTAATTTAAGATTTCTTTGTATTTTTTCAATCAGTCAAATTTGCTAGATCACCTGTTTTCGTTTTGAAATATGCAGATTTTTCCAAGTATAGGTAGGTATGATTTGAAACTACCAAGTGATTTTTTAAAGACCATTAATATGGTAATCTGAGGAAAAGTCTGAAACTGATGAAATTTGCGTATTAATAAATAAATAATAACAAAGATGAACAGATTCGATTGGACCTCATCGTGGGATGGGGGCGTGGTTTGGGCAAAAGCGTCATGAGCTTTATATGACGTTATCGTTGTTCATATAACGGTACGTGTAAAAGCCTAAGTTCGAAATCTCTTTCATTGTTCAGTTACTGTTTCAGCATCCGCATTACCTCTCAACGTTGCAAATTTTTTAAAGTTAAAAACTCGATTTTGAAACACGCTTTAAACAATATACAGTAAGTAAAAATTTTTTCCCGATCCTTCGTTCGTAATTTTTTTAAGAGCTTGATTTTTTGAGTTGATTTTTTTTTCTTGAATTCATTTTTTTCTTTTTTTTCATATGGAAATGATAGGTTCATACATAACGTTGTTTTTTAAGAGCTTTATCTATTTCATTTGTGTACGGAAACATTTCTCTTTTAACATAGGTGCAATATTTTTTTTTAAGTAGAAACAAGAAATTTTCACTGAATTGAATTAAAAAAAAAAAAAAAAAAACTTTCTATGAAACAAGAAAAATGTTAAACGCGATGTAGGCGTTTTTCGTTTTTCATCAACCATCGCATCGTAAGAAATGCGAATTGAAAACAATTTTTGCAGCATTATCAATGCCATGTGTTACGTCTACCCGCATAATATTACCTGTTGAAATAAACCAACTGTTTCTGTATTGGAGAAATCAATCAATTTTCCAATGTTTCCCGAAAATTTGTATTCTAGAATATTTGGAATTTATTTCATTCAATTATTGGGGTTTCCATCGAATTTACTCTTTAACTAACGAACGACAATTTTTATTTTTGATAAATACTGAATACTAAAAATTTGTATCACTTTTTGATATTAAATTCCATTTTTCTTATAAGGAACTAATTAAATTTACGGAATTTTTATCGGTTTCTACGCTAAATTTTCAACAAATAGCTAAAGTTTAAGGTATTTACATTAAAATACTTACTTGAAATAATTTGAAGCTGAAAATGATCTGGTCAGCATGTAAGAAAATTAATGAATGCATGCGAGGAAAATTGGTGAAAAAATTCGTTGGAAGTGAGTAAAAAATTCACCAATAAATAAAAACAACACTATTCAAAATCAGTTATCCATTTTTTTATTTTTTAAAAATCCTTATTGCTCAAGAATGGTTTGAATCGGTGTAATAAGTCAATAAGCGAAAAAATACTACTTTAAAAAAAAAAATCATGATTTTTACATTGCCTACATCTGATAAACAAAATGTTTGTAAAAAAGGAAAAAAAAAGAAGAAGGAGTTGATATGAAAAGTTTTTCGGTGTACGTAGACCTACCCATTTATTGAAATAATTTATGAATAATAACGCAAACTCACAAAATTGTCTATTTTATGGTATAGCGATAAATCAAATGATGTAGGTACCTAAACAACTACCAATTTTCGTATGTATTTTTCAAGCTGATTTGAAATACATTTATTCAAAATATAACGCGACTGTAAGCCTTAATGTTATCGACCATCACTTTTCCCTAGACGAACGAAGAAATTTGTTGCTTAAGAAACATTGTTTTTATTGAAATTTTTCTTTTCAATTTATTTTTTTCCCTTAAAAACTGCGCTAACGTAAAATAAATACGAAGTAGACGTTCCCCTCCACGATACAAACGCTCTACGAAAACTGAAAATTAAAAATTCAAGAACCAAAAATGAAAAAATTATACGCATATTAAACATAGGATGGTAGTAAAACAGATTATAGCAGATTTCTTAAAATAAATGATACTGTTTCCGATTTACTTTGTCGAGTTATTAAATCTTTACAAACATTATTAGCTGGTTTCGTAAGAAAATTTTCTTATACTAACCGCGCTTTCGCTACTTTTTTGGTAATGAAGTCAAGATATGAATTAAAATTTCAAAAGTCAGATGACATTTTTATGGGGCAAAATATTCCAAAAATTGGCTCTGTAATAATTCACTACTTTCGACAAAAAACTATGTATAACACAGAATCTTGAAATTTTTGCAATTTAAACAGGCTTATGGTTAATTTCTGCAACGAGCCTCAGTGTTGTGTATTTGTTTAATGACTATGAGAATAAGTACAGGTATTAGGTGGTAACTAGGAGGAAAAGGGAGGACAGAGAGGTGATTAAAGTGATGATTTTTTTTTTTGGTTTCAAGTTCAACAACGTTTGATTTTTAATACAATTAAAAATAGTTTTTCTGTAAGCACTGTGAATTCTCAAAAGAAGTTTTATTACATGTATAATTATCTATTAAAAAAAAAAAAATACAATTTGTAAATTGAAAACAGCGTTCTACGTTAAAAGGGAAGACATTAAAGAAAGCCCTGTGAAGCATTTTTTTGTTGAATACATTTTTTTTATAGGTACTTGTTCATCAGTCATCATTCAATTCTCGAATGAATTACTTTTCTAAGCAAAGGTATCTAAATTTCAAAGTTTTAACCACTGCTACCGACGAGAAGTTGAACTGAAGGCGAGTCAAATTGTTTTAAGAAAATTTGTTTTTATTAATCCATCATTTATCAAATTGTCAATCGTTTGCAATGCCTACTTTCTCTTTTAGGCTTCTTTTCTTTTGCTTTTGTTGTTTTTTTGAATAAGAAGAAGAAGTAGGTAACAATTACATCGTCGCGGTGCTGAGTACTGTTGGTCAATTTTACGTAAAAATTTATAATGAAAGAAGGAAAATTGTTTCTCACGTCTAGGTAATTATTTTTATGATAATGATATCTGTGTACTTTCGGGGGAAATAAATAACAAGTAAAAGTTCCGAACAACATTAAAAAAATTACTTAATTTTTCTCTGAACTCGCTTTCCAACAAAAACGCTCTCTTGAATATTGATGATAAACTTTTCAAATTTCGAAAGATAAAAGGTAGGAACGCCCAACTTCTTTCTGCCTGATTAATCCACTTCAGTGACAATATACCTATCTTTCTCCATTAAAAAACTCTAATTCATTTATTTTAGAAAATTTCCTATCACTTTAACGATATTTGTTGATAGTGTGTAGTGTACACTGGTTTTTTTTAATTTTTTTTTGGCACTGATAGAGGTTTTATCGAATCAAGTATAGGTATCCTTTGTGTTTTTTTGTTATACTTATTTAGGATGAAGGTAATATGTATTTCTTCTTTTTTCTTTCTAGGTACCGATTTCCTTAGACTAATTAAATTGAAACATTGGTTAAATCACTAACAAAATTAAATTTACTTCGATACAAACCGGATAACGATACATCGGTAAGTACTCGTACTAAGTAGTTACATAATGTAATACTTCATATTATCGAGATATCGAAAATTAAGGAGATTGTGATCAATATTAGATTCGAATATTCTGTAAAATGCATACTTATACCAGAAAATATGCAAAGCCTCTGTATCAAACGAGTAATGAATAATTTTTCAATGAAAATTCATGGTAAACTAGTCAAATAATCTTTTTTCAAATTTACTTATATGGTCATTATTTTTAGACAGCAAACAGTTTTTATATCTATATCTATTTATCTCTAAATAGTAATAATTAAATAATTATTTGAAGATACGGAAAATTGACTGCCGGCAAGAGGTTTTTGTGAAAAATTCAAAAAGAATAACTTTCCTTAAGCGCTTATAAGTATATTTTGATAGGAGCGGGAGGACTGAATCCTAATTAGGTATTGTGTAACGTATTGTCTCGTATTACTTATCTTGGATACTTGGCAAAAAAATTATGTAATCTTCGTTACTGTAGAAAAGGCAAAATACGTACTACCGCCAACTCAACCACAAGGGAGGTATGTATAAGCATCGCAAACAGCTGAAGAAAAGTGAAAACTATCCCTAAACCTTCAGAGAGCTACTTTTGAAATTTTCTATCAGTAGTCTTTTGTACGTTGTGTAAATGAAACCATAAAAAATGAGCTAAATTGTTAGGTTTTAATTGAAAATTGAATAAATCATCATTTGAACAAACATTTTTATCGACTCATTTTTTTCCCGAATATAGGTATCGATACAATGGAGGAAATTTCTTATTTTTCTGTATAAGTGCTCTAGTTCTTTTGAACCGAAAAAGAATAGGTAAATAGTTTTTTCATCTAGAATCGTATCTACTGAGTCGAATTTAAGTGTGGTTGGATAGGTTGATAGCCTCGAATAATAAGAATTAAGAAGCTTTAAGTTTCCAGTTCTTTTGTGTAAGTAAGTGGTTAACGAATCAAATGTCAATAATACAAAAATTAAAAATTTGAATATGAATAAAATTTTATGTAAATGTACTTACTTTACCTATTTTTTTATAAGTACATTCGACTTTGTTTAGTTCTGATAATTTAGAAAAATCGTTTAAAAATCGTGGCTTGACATACTTTAATATCGTTGATCGTTGTTAAAATAAGTATCATAACGAAGCATTGTAAAAACCTTTTATAGAAAACAAATTGCAACTACTTATCACAAATGAACGGACTATGAAAAATTATTTTTAAACGAATAACGAGTTGGGCATTTGTAAATTTATTCTTCTATACACAAAACGCCAACGTCGAGTTAAATGACATGTCGGCCAACTACATTAAAGCATTCACAAAATCAAGGCACTTTTCAAATGAACTGTAGCAAATGAAAATTATATTTTTTGGCGTCTTAGGAATTGTTGACCGCGTATTGTATATTGTAATATATAAAACAAACTAAAGAGCGGAGAAATGAAATAAGAGCGTAACCATAGTCTTGTGTAATTGTAGGAATTAACAAGTAGGTAGTACACAGTACCTTTGGCTTTAGATTTAAACGATTATGTCTATCCTGAAACATTTGTTATTATTTGAAGCATAATACAGCGTAATACGTAGTTACCTATTCTTTTTGGTAGGTATATTTTTTTTTCTATAGAACCGAGCATACCTGTGCAAAAGGTTGCTTAATAGTTACGTATTACGTATTATGTACCGGAAGGGCACTTTTGAACACTATAAAAGTATTATAAATAATGAAAGAAGAAGGAGGGGTACCTTAAAACTTTTAGTAAAATTTAAAATCGTTTAATTTTTTTATCAGCTATCATTCATACGAATGACTAAAGAGAAAAACGAGCATCACGGGAGTGAATTAAAACGGAATACGTATGAGGGAACTTACGTACTGACCGCTTTTGATTTGAACGAAATCAAGCTAGATTGAAAGAGTAAGTTAAGAAATCCCGGCAACCAAAATTTATTTTTTAAGAATTTTTTTAAGTTAAAAAATTCTTAAAAAATAAAAAATTGTAGCTAATTAAAATTTTATAACAAAAGAAACAATTCAAGCGTGTTCACAAATCAATTTATGTCATTTTTAAGTCAATTATGGAGCCTGTGGGGGAATAAAATGACTGAAAAAATTAACTTCGATCGCTGAAAATATTTGTATGGCTCATATTTTGACTTCTTTAAACTGAATAAAATAGTTTTCCTTATATTTTTTGATCACATAAAAATTTTATGGGGATCAAGTGAGTTAAAAATTTTCCAGCTCGCGTGTTTGACGACAAGGAATAGCTTAATCCTGAAAAAAGTGTGGCCCAAACGAAGCTACAGCGATTATTTTATGAAATACCAAGAGTCAGTTGTGAAAAATGAGCATTCAGGAGTATTTTCAATTTCGAAAGCAGACAATTTACCATTTTTAGCCATACAAGTTATAAGTACCACTTGTTAAATTTTCTTGAAAACATTTGGAGCGGTATCTATGATTCAGCTTTTACTTCATATTAAAATCGAAGGAGCTACAAGAAAATTTTATATGCAGCAATTTTTGAAATAAAATGTGCTTGTAGAATATAGTTACTTTGTTTTTAATATTAGACAAAATCAATTCTGAAAATATTTTTTGAATTTTCAATGATTAGTTATTTATTATGATACCCACGGGAGATTATATATAGGTAGGGAGGTACATATACCAGGTGTTCTGTATTAACTTCGCCATCCGTATATTAGTGATAGGCCAACTCATGAGACTTACATGTATAATAGTTGGCATGTTTAAAATATCGAAGGGGCTGACATATGCCATTTTCAAAATTTCATTTTCACCCAAACCTGCAGCTCGCAGCGAAAATTCATAGAAAAAAAAATTAATAATGATAGAAATTTGCTGTTTGCTCTAAAACATAGTGTGTACATACGAGTATGTGTGGTATAAAAATTAAGAGTGCGGGTGAAGTTGTTCATAAAATATCACAATGTCAGATATTTATTTTCATTTTATTTTTTTTCCCAACACTAAAACGATTCTTCTGTTCGATACATACCAAAATCGCTCCAATTCGGTCAATCGGCTCAGTTCGGCGGTGGATTAGATATGTATGAGTGGGGATGACCTTGGGTGAAAATTCAATTATGCCTCAATTTGGGGGAGGAGGTGCTGATGGGTCAAAAACGCAAAAATTGTTTCTTTTTAACCCAATCGATATAGAATCTAAAGTTATATAACATATCTAAAAATCAACCTCTTAGGTCAATTAGGAGGGGAGATATCAGGGGTTTCCCTCTTATTGACATTTACAAAGGCTGTTCCACCCCTATCTCCCCACCAAATTGAGCTAGGAAGTTGAAATTTTGTACGCACATTTAGTAGGGCCCTAGATATGCTTTTTGGGAGTCCGACTTTTCAGCTCCATTCCACCTCCTCACATCCTCAAAAATGTGGTTTTTTGGTTGGTTTTTCCTTATTTTTTGAGTTTGTTCCTCCCCTACAAAATGAGCTAGGAAGCTGAAATTTGGTATGTACATTTATTTAGTGGGAGCCCTAGGTGTGCCTTTCGGCGGGCTTGACTTTTCAGCCCCATTACACTTCTTCACAACCCCTTGTATATGTTTTAGAGCAAGCAGCAAATTTTTATCAATATTAATTTTTTTCTATGAATTCTCATAGTGAGCGGCTGGTTTGGGTGAAAATGTAATTTTAAAAATGGCAATGTTTCAATGCCTTCGATTTTTTGGATATGTGAACTATTTTACATGGAAGTCTTATGAGTTGACTTATCACCAATATATGTATGGTGAGGTTAATACGGAACACCCGGTACATGATTTAAAGCATTAAATTGAATGACCTACAAAGCAGAATAGAATAAACCAATAACAAAATTTTGGGATGTGTAAATAAGAAGATATCAATAATAATAATAAGATGTTAGGTACCACAAGCTGAAGTTTTTTGTTTGAAATTTTAAGGGGAAAAATGTTTATACAAAACGAAAATAATAAAATTTTACAACAAAGTCGTAAAAGTACAGCTTCGTGCATAGTTCTGGTAAGAAAAAACCTACATATATACACGTAGATGATTCGATGGCATATCAGTCTATTGGGTGGTAGATTCTACGTACGTAGGTAGGTATATCCATCGAAATGATTTAAGCAGTTGTTATCAACACTAAATTTCTTATGTAATAATAACAATAAACAGGAAAAAAAAGGAGTTGATTTTTTACTCAAGTTACGCATCATAAAGTCAAATATAGGTTCAGGCAGGTACCCGATACTTTACTTTTACACTTATTACTGAGGTATTTCCTGTATAGCGTTACTTAGATATCATATACAAGTCTATAGATAGTATTTACACTTACAATAAGAGAAAAAAATTAAGGATTTCAAGACATTTCTTCTTTTGTGAGGTTTACCTATTTGCTGATGTATTCGGTTGAATTGATTTCAGGCGTATTATTGGGCGTGAATTACTTCTGTCTATATCTCTATTAATTCGGTTTTTTACTTTTATATGTATCGAGTACTTATACACTTTCGAAGAAGTAATTTTTAATATGTGCCTATTTCGTAGAAGTTCTTAACCTGCTAAAAATAATTGTTCAATCTGGGGTATATTTTTAGAGAATCTAATGAAACTCTACCTGAATCTGGCGATAAATATTTACTTTCGTACGGTTTTTTGTGAAATGAAATGGGTACTTGAGTGCAATTCAATTCGATTACTTATGACCGTTTGTGTAAACATTAATAAAAGAAAAGTGGGTAGGTAGGTAGGTAGGTAGGTAGGTGTACTGCGTGTAGGTTAGGTACCTTGCAGGAAAAATATCCATCGATCAAGAAAAATTTTTCAATTATTTCTAATAAGTGCCTATATGGTTATGTTTTATTCTAACTTACTCGTACATTTCGTAAAATTCGAATTTCAGCAGTAAAAAGTATATTAAAATAAACAATTTCACTAATAAAATTATTTAACAATGTAAGTATTAACGAACTGGGGGCGAATTAATTTCATTACAGTAAACTTATCCTCGAATTTTTTTCAAGTTTCTTTAAATCAACTCTTTTTGACGAAGAAAAATCTGAATTAGCATGTATTTTTTATTTTAAAATTTAATCGCTATTGTTGTATGATTAATTAAATTATTTACTTGTACTTATTTGTATTCTAAAGTGAATAAGTTAAAGTGGACACCGTTTTAAATCATTAAATTCTATTTGTATCGTAATTTTGTCACAATTCTTAGTTTCATACGAAATTAAATTAGATAAATAGGTACGTGGATTTAGAATTTTTTCCCATCCCAAGACAGTATTGTACCAGAATCTGGTTGTTTAGTAAGCATTTACGTGAATCGCCTATAAAGTTATAAGTCTTATTAGCAATGGAGGCCCGTATTAAATAACTTTACCGAAATTCCGAAACAATATCACAATCTAATCTATGAAACCAAAGAGCTTAACAGTGATAATTAACCTAACAATTGAAACTTTAGAACTTAAATTCTAAATATGTAGATCTACATAGGTAAGTACTAAGATGAAAACATATTTCCCAAATCGGATCACTTTTCGAATAACTATTGATAACTCGTATTTTCTACTAATCCTTTTTGAAGATTGGCTAAATTAAGCGGTAATATAGACTAGAAATTTGAAATTTGGTGCAGGAAAACTTTATGCCACAAGGTGGGCGTTTATTTGCTATATTTTTCCTACAAATCAAACAAAGGTATAAAGATCATTTAGATCGTACATAATATGTACGTATCCTTCATGAAAATTATTTACGTTTATTAGCCAGGTATTTGAATTTTTGTGCAAATAACTGGACATCAATCAGTATTTTCACAACTGATGATGAACGCTTTCTTCTAGCAGAAATACGTAGCAACGATGTTGTCACTTGTCAGTATAAATATTGCATGATATGCGTAAATATGATTTATAAAAAGGTGTCTAGTAAAACTATGTGTAGGTTAGGTATCTACGTAATTCATACAAAACGAAATTACTATTCACTCGAATTTTCATGTAATTATACACACACCTACGAAAATGACACTTTAAATATCAGAAATGAACGTAGCGTAGAAATTTAAATAAATTAACCCAAGTGCTTAAGTTTGCCGAAAAAAAAAAATGTATGAGTTATTTCTCAGCTTATAGTACTTCATGTAGAATATTTTCAAAAAAATTTTGCTTCTCATGTCATGTGTTGCGGCTTTTTGACAGGTATTTTAAAATAAATTCAAAAAAGTGTACGTAGGTATCATCAATCTAATAGAAACAGAATTGTTTGATCTTCAAAGCAGTTAAAATATTTTTTCAAAAATTTGTGTAGAAAAGGTTTACTTATTAGTTCGTAGAAATGCAAAATTGTTGGTATAAAATAGATTGAAATTATCATTTTTTCTTTCATCAAGGTAGCTATTCAGCTACTAGTAGCAACCTATGGTCTGCTCAACAGTGTAACAGGTAAAAGAACTTTTACTCTTTCAGGAATTTACCGATATCTCCTGCTCAGAAATAAATATACATAATGAAGGGTGTTTCGCATTAACCTCCTTTCCCTTACACTAGTGATAGGTCACTACAAAAATCGAAGGAGCCGAGAGATATACTATTTTCAAAATTTCATGTTCGCCCAAACCTATCGCTAACTTTGAAAATTCATAGAAAGAAATCAATGGCATCGAAAATTTGCTGTTTGCTCAAAAATATACGTGTTTGGTGATTTAGGGGGGGGGGGGCTAAGCCTCCTGGATGGTGAATAAAAATTAATTGAATAAATAGATATTTATATTTCAGCAAGCTAACAATTTTTTTGTCGAGGGTGAGGGGAGGCATTTTGAAAAAAATTGGATTTTTAATGGATAAAAGGTGTATTTCTCAAAGTTTTAAGTTCAATTTTGTTATTTTAAGTTTTTTTTTTTCGAAAGTTGGAGGAGACCAACTTTTTGCATTTCTTTTTTGCTTTTCAGGGGTTCTAGTACCATGTTTAAAAATGAAAAAATCTAATATTTTAGATTTTTTTAAAGTGAAAAAGCAAAAAAGTACGTTCATTTTATTGTGTCATAAAATGATAAAAATTCGTATTTTCACTTCATTAGCTCGAAAAAATTTAAAATAAATAATTTTTCCTCCTGAAAAACAAAAAAAATTGCGAAAAGTTTTTTTTGGTTTCATGTGGTCTACTATGACACTTTAGTACCAAAAAATTAAAAAAGAAACTTTTTCGATTTGCAGGTAAATTTTGAAATTTTAAATGGAAAGGAGCTGGGGTAAGGGTCAAGTTGAAGACACCAAATTTTTACCACGTTCATGTGTGTACTCTTGGGTATGTGTGGTATAAAAATCAAGAATAGGGATGAAGTAGTTTGTAAAATATGACAAAATATTGGAGTTGAAACATATCAGCTGGAGGAAAAATTTTTTTTAGACATGTTTGGACAACAGTAGAAAAGAATTCTAATTTTGAAGGTAAATACAATAGAAGCAAAACGATTGCACCACTAGATAAGGATTTTTATCAATTTTTTCTTTAAAAATTTATGATTTTCCATTTTTTAATTTCCAACATATTTTTTCCTGCCCTCGACAGCAATCTTCAGGGTTTCTGTTCAGGCCATAGAATGAAGGGGAGAAGATGCACTGCAATTCATATTAGAGATATTTTCGTGAAAAGCTCATAACAGCTTTTTCAGAAATTATCCACAAAATACTAAAAAAGAAATTGAAAATTGTTAATTACATTTTTTTACTCTATATCGTTACAGTTTGCAAACCGCTTTATTCCTGTTCTTAATCTTTTCCCACAGTTATTCATTTATATTACTTGCCTTGTTGTGTAATCGTTTCTCTTCTCTCGTTTTCATCTTAAAAAATAAATTTTTTTGTTCTATTTTTGTCCAAAAATGATTAAAAAATGTTTTCTTTATTTGACAATTTTTGTGCTCGTATAAATGTAATCCTCGGGGTCATTACACCAACCACTGTGTTGAAAATGTTCTTCTGTTCACTAAAAATTTTTTAATGATGTGTTCATAATAGTTTTTTCAAAAATTTTTCATAAAAAGCTGAGAGAGTTATAAATTTTTAGTCATGTTTTTTGCATTTTTTTTGTCATAATTCACGCACCGCTTTACCTCCTACTTTTAATTTTTATATTACACATACTAGGGGGCAAAAATACTGTATTTTAGAAAAAACGGCGAATTTTTATCATTATTAATTTTTTTAAAATAAATTTTCAAAGTGAACAGCAGATTTGGAGGAAATAAAACTTTGAAAATGACATATCTCGGCTCCTTCAATTTTTTGGATATGCTAACCATTATACTCGTAAGTCTCATGAACTGATCTTTATCACTAATATAAAGGAAGTGAAATTAATGCGAAATGCCCAGTTACACTTCGTAATTCCAACGGACGAAAAATACGTACGTATAACGTTAGGCAAGCACCAACATAATTAGATTTAAGAAAAAAAAAAAAATTGTTGGATCGTTTTAAAATACGACGTGGGTACGATGTATGAACTATGAACATTATTTTTCAAAACGTTTCGATTCTCTTTCGTGAAATCATTTTGTAAATGTTTACCTAATGCCACAGTTTTCTTCTTTAAACGAAGTTGAAAGGATAAGCTAAGACAAAAAATTCAAATTTTAACTTCTTCATACGTTCACTATTTATCGAAAGTGAAAGCTGATATTTTGTTGACTGTGCGGTATAGCTTTCTGAGTAAATAACAAACGAATCTTTTTCTATGAAGTAATGTATCAGAATAAGTCTAAATAAGCCCGAATTGATTTCTTTTTTTGCGTCAATCATACGTTTTCCCATTTAATAGATACATTTTACCAAAACATATTATTTAAATGAAGTATCGGAAAAAGAAATGAAATCTTATCGTATTTACATGTGGTTATTTTCAAAGCTAGCACTGTATCTACGAAGTCTTAGCGATTCGTGTAGTAGACTAGAAAATGACTTTTGACGTGTTTCCACGACAAATATGATGGAAAAAATGACACCCGAATAATAAACAATAAGATTGGCCCAGAAAAGATGACACTCAAGGTATATACGTATATCTTTTTTTTTGGAAATCTGAAAGGAAAAAAAATCTTGACTCTATGTTCTTAAGGTTTCAATTTCAATAAAAATCCTTTTAACTGAATAGGTTATCAAGTAGGCAGGAAGGCAACAAACTATATATTTCTGGCAGTTATTAATACTAAATTTGTGGCATGATTTTTGCTAGGTATACCTAGTATTTAAATTTTAACAAAAAAGTAGGTACACAGTTAAATCTTGTTATGCTTTCAAGAAAATGAAAATTTTAAAATGATCAAGTTGAAGAAAAAATCGTGCAAATAATATGTAAAACCCTTCTCCCCATCCATTCCGCCAATTCAGAAGAAAAACAACGGTAAAAGAAGCGCGCAACATGTGAAATCCAGGTTGATTGAAATTTCACTGAATGTTAACCTTTTTTGAAATTGTATCTGTAGAATGTCCATTTTGAGAATGGACGTAACGTTGCTTAGCGTCGCGTCAAGATGGATAATGAAAGGACCTTGGGGGATTCCCTTTTCAAACCTTAAAAATATCGTTTGATCGTGACATCGTTATTTGCGAAGAGCAAATGAACCATTGCTGACGAAGAAAAAGAGACTCTCAAGCGCTATCTCTTCTCTTCGGGTTAGTGCTACAACGAAAACAAGCCGAATTGTACAATTTATCTAGGTACATGGATTTATATGTATGTCTATATAGACGCGACCATTCTGCCAAATATAAGAGTTCTATTTTGTTGGGAAATGATCTTGGTGCTTGCTTTTCAATTTTTTTGATATGCAAGTAGGTATACTTTTAGAGTTTGATTACAAGTTTAAATTTGAATTTAATTCTATACCTACGTGGCTACGTGGTATTCGGTAAAAAGTGTAAGTACCTACGCATCTACACTTAATTTATTCGATCCGAATATCATTGAAAAAAGGTTATAAATGAAATTTCATCGTCCTTGAAAATTGAATTATTCGTTCTCCTTTCTGGTGCTTGCTTGTAATTTTTTTTCGTCGTTGAAACGTTCCTCTACTTTTCGTGAAGAATTTATAAATACCTACGCGACACAGCCGTATCTTCATGTTCAAGATATTTACTTATCAGTATTTTTATGTGCATTTCACTGGGCGAGTACGTTTTTTTTCAAAAATTTTCCGATTTCGATCAAGAAAACAAACTTTTTCTCTTGAAAACGATTCTCGCGTATTTATGTGGTTAACCGAACGGTCATCTAGTCTTAGTGGTTACGTTCAAATGCGGGAGGTTAATTTCATAGACGGTGAAACTTTGATACGAGCGTGAAATTTTCACAAAAATTTTAAAGGTTTTTGCGGTGTCCTACCAGCAGTTTATTCCCATTGTTAAATTCTTCGAAAAGCTGAAAAAAATTACTAGTTATGCACGTGTAATTTCGAATTGATTGGAAATGTGTATAGGTAATTAGGTACGTGCCAGTGTTGATTAGTTGAATTATGAAATGATAGTTATCTATCCTTAACAGGCGTGTTCTCTACCGAAGCATACGTTTCAGTTTATTTTCAAATGATGATATCATAATCGATAAATATGTATTACAGATGAAACATCAAGAAACAAGTTTTAAATTTTTATTAAGATCGTAAATTTGTTAAAAGCTAAAGACAAAAGTGAAATAAAAATACTAGATGACGTGAGGAAAGTGTAACAAAATAGTACCTACCAGAATATAATCGTTCTCGAGTACTTACATTTTTATTATATTTTATTTTTAAAGTTAAGAAAATTTTGATAGACGAATATTTTTCATAGAATTATAATTTCGCTTTGTCTGATAATAATAAACTAAATTTTACGCGTAAAAAATTCTTATATATGGTTTGTGTGACGCGAAATTTATGTCAATCGTCATTTTATGTTTTTAAATTATGCATTACACTTAGGTGGTTAGGGAGGTGAAATATGATACGTACGACTAACAACGTATGCAGAATTATCAATTTATGCGTGTTTATTCAACTACGCAAGTATGTAATGTGTATGTAATATACACGCCATGTGCGCTAATGTGTGCAATTAAAAATGCCCTTCTCTGATAAAAAAATTCTTACTCGCGAGTCGCGACTAGTAACGAATACTTCTTTTTTTTTCTTGGATTTTGTTTTTCGGTACTTAGTTAGATGCACGAAAAAAATTTGTTAGTGCCCGAGAAAGTTCATAAAAGTTTTTTGTTTGTTTTTCATAATGGAAAGCTAAGCTTCTCTTTTTTTTCATATTTTAAACTGGAAAAATCTCTTCTTTATCTCGAAAATTTAATTATTGACAAGATTATTCTTTAAAAGGAATTTGTAAAAGAAAGGTGTTTTCTGTACGCCTTGTTCGCAGATAAGTCTACGGTTGAGACTTGCAGTATATAAATCTATACTGTATAAACAATAATAAAGATCGAAATTTTATTGTACACTTACATATGTACTTCTATTTTACGCTACGTAATCAATTGAAAAGTAGCCTACCGGTATTCAGATACAAAACAAAGTGAAGAACAAATAAGAAACGGATAGATTGGTTGGTATGAGAGGGAGTACGGGAGTGTAAATCTACGCACAGAGTTGATTATAGAGTATAATTTTCAAATTTCAATGACTTCTGTAGTATACGAGCGCAATTAATTTTGTAGCAAAACATTAATTCTTCATTCTGGAATGTTGCATTAACTTTAGTCTACCTAAAACCTACTTTACTAAATTAGCAACCTTATCATCGATATGAAACTCGAGGTGCTTATTTGTATTTACTTACACACACATCTTTTGAACGCTGAAAATTGTATGGTGGCAGAATCTTTCATCAATAAGTACCATGATAGCTTTTTTAGTACACGCCAAAAATCATTAATATTATAGGTAACAATAATGAATAATTAATTGCTTTATAGGATTCTTTTAATTTTATAAACCGACACTAAGGTGCGATTTATTTGAATAGTTCTCAGGTTTTAAAGTTAATCGACATAGGTAACACAAATATTGGAGCAGTTGTAAAATAGACATGGCGCTAGAGAAAGAGTTCTTAATTCCTATTCAGCTCAAACAATTTGAAAAATTTTCTATAAAGCATCTGTGTAGCTGCTTTTTACTATTTCTGCGAATTCAAATTAAAAAAAAGACATCGCAATGTATTGCCTTTTAAGGCAGATTTTTGTGGGATAAAGAGGATAGGTGAATTGTTCCACTTGTGGAGTAAAAAAGAAGAAACGTTATGCGATGTGTTTTCCTGATCAGCAGTAAAGGTAGATATTGGAATGAATAGCTGTACTGTAACCTTCCAAAGGCACATTTAAGATCCTTACTAAATCTAAATATCAAATGTCAACCCCCCTCCGCCACCTCAATTTGGAGGGGAGGTATGCGTGCAACAAATTTGAGAAATTAGAAAATTCTATCAAAAACTACTTTTCTTGGTATGTGAGTGGATCCAGAAGAGCTAAAAAGTTTAAATTACCAGAAGACAAATTTAAGATGTGCGTGGAACTGACTATTTTCAAGTCTGAGAGGGGAAAAATTCCTTCTTCTCTTTTAATCGATGTAGGAAGCTGATTTGCGGATATGGTGGACAATTTCTAATTCTCTATCGATTGGTTTAAAAGCGAACGATTTGTGTGATTTCAACCCCAAATTTAGGCATAACTAAATTTTGACCTAAAGTCATTTTCACTTAAATATATATACCGGGTGTTCCGTATTAACCTCGTCATCCTTATACCAGTGATAGCTCAACTCATGAGACTTACATGTATAGTGGCTTAGCATACCCAAATATTGAAGGGGCTGAGATATGCTATTCTCAAAATTTCATTTTCAACCAAACCTGCAGCACACTTTGAAAATCCATAGAAAAAATTTAGTAATGATAAAAATTCGCTGTTTGCTCTAAAACAGAGTGTATACTTTCGAATATGTGTGGTATAAAAATGAAAGTGAGAGTGAGGTGGTTCATAAAATATGACAAATAAGTACAAAAAAATATGGCTAAAAATTTGTAACTTTTTTCAGTTTTTTGCGAATAATTTCTGAAACGGTTATTATGTGTTCCCTACAACAAATTTTTAAAATGAGTAGCAGTACATCTTCCACTCAATGGCCTGCTGGGAAACTTTAAAGGTTACTTCCTAATAAAGGAAAAAAATATATTGAATGTTAAGAAAAGAAAAAAAAACGGATTTTTAAGAAAAAAATTTTTTAATTTTTAAATTTTGTATATTTTTTTTATTGTAAAGCACACCCAGGGTTTTATTCAGTGGCGCGGGGCGGGGGGGGGGTGCATTTCCATTCATTTTAAAGATTTCTATGTAGCACATCTCAGCTCCTTCAATTTGTTGGATATGCCAACCACTATACATGAAAGTCTCATGAGTTGACCTATCACTAGTATAAGGATGGCGAGGTTAATACGGAACACCCGGTATATAAATCATCGGTAATCCAAGCGTAATGCTTAAATTTGACTGCTTAGATTTTCGCAATTTACACCCCGTAAAAATGGTGTAAGATTTCAGTTACACAATTTAAAAAATGTGATTTGACTTTTTACCACCCTGCATCTCCCTGGACCATAAATGTCTCTTTGTGGTGCCATTTGTAACCATCCACCAGCAGGTTGAGAAGTTAAAGATCGTAAAAATCGAGATTTTTTTTCAAATATTCACTCGCAGTGACGTTTGTAGGTCGGTTTTACGGGATTCAACGCCCACCCTCCTGAGGGTTGGAAAAATTAAAAATTGCTGATATCAATCTGATATTGTTCCAAGATCGAAAGCTGAAACTCTGTACATCCTTAGTCGCAAAACTTTGAAAAATGCGTTTTTGATGGTTAAAAAATTATATTTTTAACACTTTGCCCTCGTTTCACTCAATCACACTTATACCTTTTATTTATTTCATTTTTGGAAGTTGAGACACAGAGAAACTGCTGTTTATACATTACATGTTTAAAAAAAAAAAAAATGTACGTTACGCAAAAATTTTGAACTCCCTCTATGAAATGTTTCGAGATACGCACGTGCTCGCCCAAAAAATTTTTTAACCTAGAAAAATGAATTCTAATTGAAATTGGGCAAACGTTTTGCATTGCAAGACTACAAACTGGAAAATTAATTTTTAGACTGTGAAATCGAAAATTATAGGATAATAATTAAAGACCTAATGATAATATTTCAACTATCGCCAAATATGTAACCTGTAGCATTATTATTGTAAATCTTACATGTACTCTATAAAGAATAGCTACCTTGTACAAATATCAATATCTTGGTTCAAATTTACGCAATCCGGAGTAGCAGCGGTAACAAAATTTCTATCAAAGTTAGAACTAATAAAATTCATCCAAACATAGTAAACATAATTACATTGAGTTTATCTCTCCCTGCACAAAGTCTACTCGGAAAGTTTAAGCAATTAATTAATTATGAAACAGAGAAATAGCTTAGAACGTGTGTATCTGCATTGTGCTGAGTGATTGTAGGAGGAATGATGAAGCAAATATTCTAAAAATTACAAGTTACCTTTTCTTTCAATTCTGATATCGATACAGATATTAAGTATATTAGATTCGGAGTTCTTAAAATATCCCTTGTGAGGGTATAACCCTTAACGTGACGCATTAACTTGTGGTATCTACAGAGATAAACATGCTTTAGGCTGTACCTCGAACTATTTAGCTATGTGTATTCTACTATTCGGATGACTTATGTGATGGAAAGCGTTTACGCGATACGAAACGATATTTCAGCCTAATTTGAATCAGCCCAAAAATGACCGTTATTATTGGGGTTCAGCGAAATAATATCAAAGGCGCGAGATCGTGTTGTGTGAGCAAATCGATAGGTACAGGTATCTACCAATCTACTTGTGATTGTACGTGGTATTTGGGAGAATCAGTACGGTATACGAGTATTTTGTAAACTAATAATATTGTTTAAAGCTTAAATATGGCTTCGGCGTTCATATTCACTTTGAGAAAAGTTTTTCTTTTTGCTAGTTTACTATAAATGTTTAATTTTAGCATATAGATAATGTAATCACGTTCATTTAATCCTTTGAGGCAAAAAAAAATGTAACTCACTGTACTCAGTATCATTTCCACTAACGTAGAAAGCATTCCATAGTCCTGCCTAAATGCCTATGTTTTATATATTATGTATTTAGTACTTACTCAGCAATTCGATGGTACTTTCGTAATTTGTCGGTTTTAATATATTGCAAAAACGAGAAAAATTTGTATACATCATAAAAAATTAGAAAAATGCGCATATACATGTACCTGCCTACGAGTATATGCATACTGCATACACATATATTAGATTGATTTAGGTAAAATAAACATCGTTAAATACTTCGGTCGAGTGGTTTAATTGAAAATTTTTCCATTTTCACCTTAATCAATTTTTCACAGTACGGGTATTATATTGTTTAACTAAACATTTTACAATAAAAATTTCAATTTCAAAATGATTACACGAGTCATCATTCTTACATAAGCGAATTCCTATCTGTACCTGAGTAAACATTGTTTGTAGGTACCTACTACCTACCCACGCTTCCTTCGCAATATAAGCATTGTTTCTGCGTAAAATTATCGTAAATCAGAAAAATACCTGGTACCTTTAAACCATCCAACAGCTTTAGTAAATAGGGAATAACCTTTTTTCCCTTATCCTGAAATAACTTACCTAGCTACACTTTTCATGTCCAAGTAACTACACAGGTGATAACCGAATCAGCATCATTACAACGACAATATTCGAAACGTTAATTTCTTTTTAAAAACCTTACGTAGCGATGTATCTTCTGCAAATATATGCCTACGAATATTAAAAGAAAAAAACGACGAGATTGCGTATAAGATTGAAGAGCCTTTTTGTTAACACTGTCTTAATGAATCTATGCGGTAATATTCTCTTTACTATTAACGAGACGGCGGTAGATGTAAATTGGAATTATTATTCAGCGTACAAACGAGTTTATCAATTATTTACAAGCAAGCAAATAATTTCACCTCTGTGGAAATTCCTTCTCGTCTGATAAATTTTCATTCAACAGGCAAATTATCTCGAAACGAAACAACGCAATGGTTTTCCTTATTTTCTTTAAAAGCGCCCTTTGCACCCTACACTCGTATACTTGTATAGATACCTACCTACCTGCATGTATATCTAAACCTACAGATGTAGACGTACACTGCATTTACTGCAGTTATGAACTTATCCAAGACAGCGTCCATTATCTATGGTCTTTTTAACCTGATTTTCTATGTCATATTGTCAATAAAAACGAGGCTAATACAGTCTATCGACAAACGGTGGATGAGGGGGTATTAACAAAATCCGCTTTGGAATCCTAGAAGACCATTAAGACGATTTTTAGCCGTGGCAGATATTTATTTTTATTTTTTTCCCCCGAACATTAAAATCATTTACTTTGCTCGATACCGACCAAAATCGCTCCGATTCAGTTAATCGGCTCAGTTTGGCAACAGATTAGATATATATGAGTGTGGATGAACTTGGGTCAAAATTCAGTGAGGCCTCAATTTGGAAGAAGGGATACTGACGGGTCAAAAACGTAAAAATGGCATCTTTTTAAAACCACTTGGTATAGATTCAAAAGTTGTATAACATATCCAAAAATCAACTTCCTAAGTCAATTAGGAAGGCGGATATGAGGTTTTCTCCCTTTTTGACTCTGAAAAAGGGCTGTTTTCCCCCTATTGCCCCACCAAATTGAGCGTAGAAGTTGAAATTTGGTATATATGTTCAGTTAGAGTTCTAGATGTGTCTTCTCAATTGCACCCCCTTACAGTTAGAAAAAAGTGGTTTTCTCATAGGGTTTTCTCATTTTTTGAATTCCTTCAAATTGAGCTACGCCCCAAAAAGGTGGTCTTTTGATCGTTTTCTTCTTATTTTTTGAGTTCGTTTCTCGCATAACTCCCCTCCAAATTGAGCTAGGAAGTTGAAATTAGGTATGTACATTTAGTATGGGTCCTAGATGTGCCTTTTAGCTCCATTGAACCCTTCCTATCCGTAACGCTGATTTGTTCAATTCTCATGATTCTAATATGTCAAGAAAATCAGGCTGAAAAAGCATTGCCCAGCGTTGCTTTTTTTTATTTTTTCATTTTTCGACGTCGATTTGAATTGACTATGTACGCAACACATGTAGTACATGTATTGTATACCTATCTTACGTAAAGTACATGTAAATGCGAGTTAATTTTTAATATTTAATGATTTCCTTGGTCGAGCCATTTGAAACGACTTAAAAATCTTTTTTTACTTCCCATACACACACACGGACACGCACGCGCACGCACGTACGAACACACATGGGCGCAAATGTTAATTTAGGTTCTCGTATATTTAAAATTTTTTTTCCAATTCATGTAAATAGCTCGCCTCTTGAGAAAGGATTTTTGTTGAATCAATTACACTGCGATCTGTTCAAGTTATTTCGTTCAATTGATGAGATTTTTCCGAAAAAATTTTTCAAGTACTAGCTTAGGTACCTGTAGTATACTTATTGTTCTTTTCAGTCTTCATGTTTTTGGTTAGTTTTCCAATTTATACGTTTCGTAGCGTCTCAGGTACGTAAGTAGGTATACATGTATAGAACAGAACTCGATAGCAACTTTGTTGTAAATTTTTGATAAATCGTAAGCTTTTTTTTATTGGACTCTATCAAGAATTGAATATTTGAATACGTTGTTTTAGAGATTCTTTCCTTTTATCAGAAAATTTCTCACAACCGGAATTATCCTTTTTTTTTTTTTTCTAAAGAACGGTACAAACTGTGTTTTTTTATATTAATTTTTCATTTAAAACGGTATGGTATGTATCTAGGATCTACGTGTATTCGCATGTATTTGCTTTAACCGAAATAAACCTTTTTCTTTACCGATTTATACCTTTACCTGCTACCAACGATATTCACCAGTTCAATCTTACCTTGGTTTTCTTCTCAGAAACACGTGTCAAATATTCCCTTTCAACTTATAGGTATGTACATTTGTGCATTTAATCGTAAGTAAAAAAACAAAATTAAATCTAAATTAAAATTATCAAATACGATTGTTTAGCAAACTGGACAATTCAATTCTACAAATAATAAATTATATTAAGCACGTGAATTTTCATAATAGATTATGATAAGTGCTTAGCTGTCTACTGCCTACCTACAACGAACTAAATTACTATTTATGCTGGAAAACGATCATTAATATAAAAAAAAATATAGTCATCTATTTAACTTTCTGCACGATAAAACTCAAGACAAAATAATTTGAAACGAAAATATAAGTAAACCGAAAACAGATCGATGTTAGATAATTTATTTAAATTATTAGATGATAGGCCTAGTCTAGTTTATGTTTTTCACGATGCAATATGGATTAACAAAACAACAGCAGAATCACGATTCAATTTAATAAGATATTTTTCTAAGCTAATGTACTTACTTATCTATGTGAATCGATAATTTGGTACGATACTGGTATAAGGCGGATAGGTCTACTTGCATTAGTACAATAGCTCGAATAACATTTTAAATTGCAATACGATAAACTAATCAAAATGACGAAAATAGAAGCACCAAGTTAGTCTGGTATTATCGAGGGTATCGAAAATATTAACGGTTTTAATATTGCAGCTTGAATAATAAAGGAGATTTAACGAAGATCAAGCTGTGTATGAACTGATGTCGTGACAAGTTGAAAACTTTTCTTATTTTTAAATTCCATTAGGAATGGTTTGATCACATTCGTATACCTATCTTGAAAGTACGTATTAACCCTATTTCACGAGAAGATCGGTCCCTTGACTATCGAACATATATCTATATCTATTAAATACCGCTGTTTGATTTCATTTTTGACGATGTACCTGATAGTACCTCTGTGAAAAAATATACGTGTAAGTAGTATATATTATGCCTTCGATTACGTATATTTTTTTACTACGTGTTTGACTCGTGATTGACATGATTGCCAGTAGCGTTGCCAAGGAGGGTGAACGGTTCCCCGAGGGGCAAATTTTAGCGGGCGGTAAAAATTAAAGTACTTTAATAGCTAAATAGCGATTTAGAAGTTTGATCGTTTAAAAATCTTATTTTATAAAAATTTTGCTCTCTCTTCGCTCAGACAATTCATAATTATTACTTGATTGATTTATAAAGAATGAGTTCCGACAAGTTGAATTTTTTTATCGCCAGCCCTTCGCGAAAAAACGTAGTCACTGTTGAAACTATTTTAGCAGTGATATTATTTTTTCAAACGGAGGGGGAGAAATAGGGTAGAAAATTTTATAAACCAGCATATTTTTGAGGCCGCAAATTTAATAAAAATTATTAAAAATGCGCTAAACATGTAAAATGATTAAAATTTTTAAGATTTGAGATTTTTAATATTTTTGGTTTGCGATTCACTCGGACACTACTTATTCTCTTTTAATTCTAAAGTTTTGAATACTGTGCTTTTTCAGAGATTTTTCCTACGTAAAAAAACGGTAAAATTCAGTAATTAGAGCTTAGAAATGCATCAAAATACCAATTTTTTGATCCTAAACTTTCAAAATTATGCAACATTTTTGCCTTTGTTTTGTTTGCTCGGGTTATGTATTTTATAATTTTTAAGAAAAATTTACAGCAAACCTGGGAAGTTACGTTTTGTAATGCCACGAAATACTGCAAACGAATTTCTCTAGGAAGAACGTGAGAAAGAGGGGGGGAGGTTGGTTGGTGAGATGAGTGGTTCGTGTAGTCACGTTCACTCTAGTCTAAGCGGGGGGGGGGGCTTAGAAAAAGCTCTCCGGGCGGAAAGTTCCCAGCTACGCGACTGATAATTACACATTCTCAGATTTTTCGTAATTTATAAGGTGAAATTACGCTACGAAAATCTTCAGATCTTCAAAATTTCAAAATAAACAGATACATGAAATATTTTTACCAGGTTTTTTGGATTTACTCGTTGAAGTGGAGCGAGAAAAAAACATATCTCGAATTTTGACCATTCTCACTGAGGGTATTAATTTTAAGTGAGAAAGATACCGTACAAAATTTGAGTCTGATATCTCGAAAGGGACCGTTGCCAGGGGTCCTCAAAGTGGGTAATTTTTGAAAAAATATCGGAAAAAATGAAGTTTTTTTTTCGGTTTTAGCTTACTTGGCTCTTCTTAAAACTTCGCACAGTATGCCCAAAATAGCGCATTTTGAGTTTCTACGTCTCCTTGACCCATTGACAGCTCAATTGGATACCTTTTTTAGGGTTCAAAATGAGCTTCGCAAGTTCGCAGATCATGAAAATCAAACTTGTACTGCGATACTTCGATTTTGATGAAAATTAGATAATTGGAAAGAGGGTGTCAACCCCCCCCCTCCCCTCTCCTAATCCAAAATTTCAGCTTTCTGAGTTGGTTTTCTAATTTTGAAGAATTTTCAAAGATTTTTTACTTACTTGCATTTGTACAAAATGTTACTTCTGTTGCATGTGTTTGAGAGAAAATTCTTTGAAAATTCTTCAACTTGGAAAACTAAAATTTTGGATTTGAGGGAGTTTTTGATACGTAGCATCGCAGTACACGCACTTCCCATGTTGAAAATTTGATTTTTACAAACTGTGAACTTTCAAAGCTATGCGGTGTTCCAATCGAGCTGCCAATGGGTCAAGGAGACGTAAAAACTCAAAATGCACGTTTTTGGGCGTGCTGTGCGAAGTTTTTAAGAAGAGTCAAGTAAACCAAAATCGAGAAAATTGTTTTTTTTTTTTTTTTGAAAATGATACTTCGAGGACCACCCTTTATTCCCCCAACATCAACCCTGCTTTGAGATATAGGACTTAAATTTTGTACGGTGTCTTCCTCACTCAAAATAGATATCCTCAGCGAAAATTGTTAAAATCCGAGGAGTTTTCTTCCACTCTACCCTTATTACTCGTGTTTGGTTATCCTGTAGTCTACGTAAATTTTGTGGTTTTTTTAGCATCCGCGTTTATCAAGTTGTCGTATACCCTGCAGCTAGTATATGCGAAGTATCTGCTTACTCAATTTATTCATTTTAATGTTTGCTAATAACTTCCAGTTTTAGGCGTTTATGATTCAATTTTCTGTAAAAGTAGTTGATGTGACGCAATTGAAAGACTACGAAATTGAAAATTGCTAAGGCTTGAAATATACAATTAAAAGAAGCAATTGAAAAAATAACTTTTCAGTCTTTTATTAGCTACGCCAGTAGAAAAAGCGTACTTAATCTGGATGGTGTATACCTAGCTGGACCTACCTATGTTGTTTTATGTGGTGGTATTATAGTTTGCTATATGGTATTGTGCTCCTAGATACCTATACCACCTATTGAAGTGGTTTTAATTTCTATTTAAACGTATAAAATTAATTTAATTTAGCGCGTAAAATATGATCAGTAAATGTAGATATGTTAAGTAAGAAAGTGAAATTTTTGTTTTTAAAATAAAAATATTCATACATTTGGTTGGGTATTTGGAGGAAAAATTATTCGTCTTTTTATAGGTATTGGGTTGAAATATTACGATAAAAGAATTCAGTACTTACTGCTTACAGGTATAATTTTTCAAAAAGTTTTCATAATTATTACGATTTAATAAAAAATGTAGGTGCTCTTTGGTCTGTGAAGTATTTTGTTTTTTAAATGTAAATATTTCGAAAAAAGCTGGGTACACAATCGCGTAGAAAACAAATACTTAATCCATCTACCTGTACTACTAAGTTTTAAAAGCACTATTTTAAGTACCTATTTTTTCACCTCGTTAGTTTCAAGCTATTCTCAACTTTATTATAGTCGGCTAATATTATCTTATTTGCAAAATATTCACCGTGATTACGCTTTTATAAATTTCAAACGGGCATACGATGGCGGCGGTTTGTAATAATTAATTTTGATTTTAATAAACCAAAGTTTTTACGATAGATTATATTTGATTTGAACTAAGTTCCAACACAAAAGTAATACACAAAAGAAATTCGCAAAGATAAAATATTTTATTGCCACGCAATTTTCAAACAAAAGTCGTGCGTACGATGAGGATGAGTTCTTATTAATAAAAATTCGTAAACAGATTCGCATACTTCTGCGTCCTGACTAGGCGAATTTCGTAACTACATGATGCGGTGTAGCACCTACACCTACCGAGTACCTAGCTAGCTAGCTAGTAGCTACCTACCTTCCTGGCTGTCATCCACCCTTATTCGCTTTGCTTTCTTAACCATTTAAATATTGTATTTTTTAAATACCGGTAACGAAAGATGATTGAATGAGACGAAGTGAATTACGTACTAATAGTATAGTTATATACCGGTACTTACTACTAACGTATTTGATATTATTTTGAAAATACGACAGCTTTCTCTTGTGATTGTACGTTAATGTCATGTTTCTTATTTCGCGCATAACTGAACGTGGGCTAATAGAGAAGTTCGTCTCGAAGTTGAAATTTCCTAAAAGCGAATACGTTTCGTATTTTGATACGTAAAAATACACCAAGTCATAGCCACCTACGTATAGGTACGAGTACGTATTACGTACACTACGTATATAAAATCGGCTAAAATCACCACTCTCTCGGTTGTTCCTTCAATATTCGCTACAAGGTGCATAATAAGGTATCGATATTATGCTAATAAAAACGACGAACGAATGTTCTTTATGTTATATCGGGTTATATAATTTTCTGCGGTATTTTGAAAATTTCGCTACGAATCAAATTTCATAAAACACGTTGTTTCTATAATTTCACTCTGAAACCGCTGCGCCGTTCGTATGACAATCTGTAATTTCTTGAAAGGAACAAACTTTGTTGATATTTTCACTTTAGAAGTGGCTTCGCATTCTTCGCTGCAAACGTGTCGTCAAGTGAAATAATTAATGAAAATATTACGATGCAGGGTAGGTACTGGGTGGGTATGTTATGCAGTCAATTGTTCTACGAACGAAATATTTCTAGAACATGATATACGTACTTTCTCACATTACGTAACAAACTGTTACCGTTGAGCGAAGATGTGCGTGTGTGTGGGGGGGGGAGGTACCTTTTACACGCCTTTACAGATTGGAAAAGTGAGGCCTTTTTTTTAGGGAACTCTTTTTCCTAAACATCTTTATTTTTACTGCTTGAAATTATTTCACACAGGAAAATCCAACCTGGTAGAAAGGTGGTATGTTTTTCGTAGTTTGTTTCGAGCTTAGACCTCCCTTGTCTCCTATTTACCCAGACTAAACATACACACATACTTCGCTAGACACACAACATCTTTATCTAGCGTCAGGGAGGTCCTAACGTAAATTCCATTCTGCGCAATTTGTTTGGTATGTAGAAATCGGAGAAAACTGCTCGATAATGTGTAGTATTTACCAAATTTTATAATGAAAATTTTTGAAAATGCAGTTTTAATTAGTAAATTATACATATTAATATAGGCATTCATTCAGCATGTCCCTAGTATTGTAATGGTGAAATTTGGTCTCCTGTTTCTATTAAAATTTTTCGTGATTTTTTACCATATATTCGGCTATTCGTTATTTTCAAAAGTTTCTGGTATATCTGTTTATGTTCGACCGTTTTCTTTCTTTTTTTGTGTCTTAAATCTTTTGTTTTCTTTTCTCAGTACTGTTTTTTCCTTGATTTCATACACATATCTCCTGTATTAATTTTATATACTATATAATAGTTCTTTACTAATTTGTTCTTTTTTTCTCCCCTTTGTTCATGAAAGAAAAAAAAAATGTTTAATTTTGATTTTGTGTGCTACATAAAAAATAGGGGCTCGTCCACGGATCTTGGACGATTTGAGCAGTTAATATTCCTAACGAATTATTACAGTATATGGCGTGTGTAAGACCTTAGAAGTACCCTCTCTCCCTATGCACATTCCAAGTATAAGTGAAGAACAATGTATGTAACAGAATAATTTCTAAAGTTTGTTACAATTTTAATATTCCCATCAATTATCGAAACTTTCTAAACAAACTCTCAAAATTTAAACTGATTTCAAAACATTTCTAATCATTCGCAAGAAATTCAGTATGCATAGATAAGCTCTCGGTGGGGGGGGGAGGGAGTTTAACCCTCCATCTACGATTGCTACCCTATGGAAAATCCTGCAAACGCTTATGTGTAGAATAGATTGCAAAAAAAAAAAGAGTAAAAGATAATTTTCCATTTACAGAACGTTATTGATTTCACAGATATCATTTGCGACACGAGGAGTTGCGACAAATATTTCACTCGTACAGATCATCCTACAGGTTAGGTACCCAACTTAAAGTAGATTATGTGGTGTTTAGGAACCAAATTGTTACGTCAAAGGTTGATGTATGTATTTTAGTTTGGTACATCTATTTATATTCACGTTTACCACCTCGGATCCTTCGTTATTCCAACGCAGCATTAAACACAACTGAAAATGAAATAAATGCGCACGCAAATACATAATTGTTCGTAGATTCTTCGTAAATTTTTTCAATTCCGCATGGACAGACAGGGTCGTAGCAAACAGTTTGGGAGGAGGGTAGGGGGTGAACAGACTTATTTTTTCGAATGAACGAGCTCAGTTTTCCAACTAAATCTTCCATTTCCGGCAATTTTTTCATTTATATTCGAATAAAACGAATGAACTGGAGTAGCCAGGAATATTTACCGGGGCAGGGAGTTTGCAGATTTTTTCTTAGTTACATAAACGATGGACCTAAATAGTATAAATAGATTAGACTTGTGTTCATAACCGAGTTGAGTGAGGATGAAATTTTGGAAAAAAAGAATTTTTCAACTATAAAAAAAAACATATTTCGAAGTTTTACGAAGACAAAGAAAGGTTTTCAATTTTTACAAGTTTTTCGAGTTCTGTGATCATACTTGCTTTCTAGGAAAGAAGAGATTTAATGAAATTTCATACTTCGAATGTTGATAAAAAAATATGGGCCGAAAGGAACGAGGGCAAAAATTTTAGAAAATATGAAAAGAAAACTCGAAAATTTATATTTTAACGCATTCTTTCCAATATTATTTAAAATTTACAATTTTTCCAAATTTTCCCGAATAACGCACAGCTTTTTCACGATGAGGGGGTGTGGGTTGGTAATGATGGTTGTGGTGGTACCCCCGTTCACTAGACTAAATATTCAGTTTTTTTTTCATTCAGTTTAATTAATAGTTGTGAAAAAAAAGTGTAGGTATTCAAAAGTCAAAAACACATTTTTCATTATTTTAAAAACACTTTGGGAAACTTTGCAAAAAACTAATAATTACATACATACATACTTAAGGTGATCTGTTCAGTGCCGAATTCAGGTTTCTATCGTCTGCAGATACGAAATAATTTGTTGGACTTGATTTGACCTAAGCGTATTTAATGAAGTAATTTTTCTAAAAAAACCAGGGGATTTGCAGGCTCGAAACTTAATTGAAGTAAAAACTGAATTTGAATGGAGGTATAGCGTATGGAATGGTGCTTCATTTTGAATTCATTAATGTTTTGCAATTGTCAAAAATAAAAGAACATATGCCGCTATAGGTTATTACTTTTTCTTGTCTTGGGACAAGATGTAAGCTTCACTTGCCTCAAAACTCGTTCGTGGGAATTTCTAGGAAAAACATAGGTATTTAGCCGATGTACCTACTATTAAAATTTATTCTTTCGCTAAGATAATTTTCCAATATTTGATAACTTGCCGGTAGTTGGTAATTTTGTCTTTGGAGCTGATTTATGAGACGATCATGAGATCGATCAAAAACATCAATGGTATTTTGGAGAAGTAATTCAATTTAGAGTAAAACACCGGTATTTTTGAGCCTAGCCATGAATTGATAATTTTTTTACATTCAATTCACTAAACAGAAGTCAAAAATTTCTGTATTTTGATAAATACCTAAACATTTTTGCTAAGCATTCAAGTCTGAATTTATTTTTTTCAAAATTTTTGCAAAATAGGTACTGAAATGGTTTCTATGCCAGAATGATGGACACACATGAGAGAATCAACAAAAAAATTCACATGCCTAAGTTCGACTGAAAGGGGGGTTACCAACTACTGAAAAGTGAAAATCGCTTACTTGTTAGTAGTTAATAACTCAAAAAATTACTGAAAATCAATAAAATTTTCGAAAAAAATTAATTTGAGGTACCCTTTTACATCAAAATATTCATCATCCAATTCACACCAGGAAATTATATCAAGTTACATCACCTCTTGTACTTATTACAGATTCTCAATTATTAGTAATTTTTTTTTTTTACTTTTGCTATAGTTGATAGCCTCTATGTTTTTCAAAGGCGATATTTGGCACAGAAAATACTTTTAGGACAATCAATATTGGTATTTAGATCAATGATACACCGTTTTGAACACTTTTTGTATCACCAACTTGGCAAGTTGCTAAAAAAAGTTATATAATTTACAATTTTTTCTGTATTTTTTTGATCATAACATAAGACGTAGTAAACAAAAATGTAAAAAAAATTCTCTTACCCATCAACTACTGGTAAACTACCTTAACAAAAGAAATCATATGATTCAAACAATTGTTACTATATTGAATTGAAAAATGAGAATATTTACACTGAGTGACGTAGCCAGGAATGGCTCAAAGGAGGAAATGTACACCTTTACTGTGTGGTCGCGTATGATCTTATTTTTCAAATAAAATACTTGTGTTAATAAAAAAATACAGTTCTTTTGGCGCCTAAATTCACAAAAACGAAATTAAATAGTAGTGCCTAAGAGAAGCGAAGGCGAAATTTTGAAAAAATTTAGTTTTCCAACGATTAAGGAAGGCATTTACAATCAAAGCTCAACTATAGTTCAGTTTAATCGCGTAAATTTAAACATTTTCAAAGTTTTTGGTCTCAAGGTGGAAGTGGGCTGAAAAATCCCCAACTTTCCTGTGCCTATGCCACTACTTAAATTACTGAATGCACAATTTACGCCGAGAAGTAATCTCATTTTGATTTCATCATCTGCGGATTTTGATTGCAGGAGTCGGTTATGGGCCTACGTATTTTCATCGTTGTATGAATGTGGATTATTCTAATCATAATTTCCTTCACTTACCAAACAATTAAGGTTTTAGTAGAAACATGTTGCACAACAACAGTATACGTCTTACGTCACTAGGTATATTTTATGGAATTTCTAAGAAATGTCGTAAAATCATTTTCCGTGTTTTCGTATTTTTCTCGACTTTTTATAACTGCTGACGTCATTTTTTTTGTCACCTCAACAAAAAAGAACATCTAACTCAAGATGAAAATACGATATTTTATGTTAAAAGGTAGCATTAAAATTTTAATTATAGGCGAATAGGTATGCGTGATACTTTGATACTATGGTGTTACATCATATCGCTCTTATATAAAAGAAAACTATTTCCTACTATCTATACGCAGTACTATGTCCATCCTTCAGCTCACGTGATCAACTGATTTTCCAAGTCTATTATGTGCTCTGCTATCGTAAATTATCTCAAAACAAAAAATTTTATTTCAAGTGCCACGTAATCGGAATATCTGTATTCATGCTCCCTCCATTTCTTTACTTCGGATAAAGAAAATGCAGTTTTGTTGTTGTTGTTGTTGTTGTTATTTACGACATTTGAGCAGTCCATCAATTAAAGATCCAGGGTATTTTTAACTCGATAAAAAGGCGTAAAAGCGTTATTCATGTGTTTTTGTTTTTCTGTCGAATTGAAAGTAGGCTGTTTTTCTATTATTATAGAATTTTTCAGATTTCCAAAGCTTTTGTTTTTGTTTGTTTAACGATGAAATGGTTATAAATGGGTTATTTTCCTGTACTGAAAACCTTATTTTTTGTATGGTATTTCTTAGTAATACACACAAAGCGTTTTAAAAATGAAGATCGAAGTGAAAACGTTTATCTATTATCAAGTAAAACAGCATCGTTGCAACATAAAAAGTTCTTTTTCGTATCATTGATTGGCTAAATAGTTAAATTAAAGTATCCGAGTTCCGGAACGCAAAAATTAAACGTAGAATACATAATGACGTTTGAAAATAAAAATAATAGATAAATACCTATCCACTTACCTACCTATAAAACAAAAATCTTGTACTCCACCGCCAGATGATGTACTCGTGCATTATTTTCTTCCCTGCAAAGCAGTAGCCTGTAACTAGGTGAGTTGTAATTAGCATGAATAACGCGTAGTACATAGGTAGGCCTAATGATGACAGAATGAGAATATTATCGCACTATTTTTCTTTTTCTGCTCTATACTGGTAAACAAAAAAAAGATAAATTAAATAATTTAACAATTCGAAACAAACGAGAAGGAATTATAAAATTTACGAAGCATCACAATTTAACACCTATATGTAGAAACTTGAGCGCTAAAAATTTTTGTTAATAAGTCAAAATGAAAAAGCCTTGTTGTCAAAATGTTCCGTCAACAGGCGTAAATTAAGACTATTTGTCATTCATTTAATTTCATTAAGAATTTCAAACAGATTTTCAAGATATGAAAATAAATGTCAAATTAAAAAATACTCTTTTCCTCAGTTATTTAGGGCTGAAAAAAATAGGCGCTGATTTGAAATTGTAATTGTGTAAACGTTGAATTTAAGTAATATATTCAACGAGGGGAATTTCGTGTTTACATGTTACACGAATTAAGAATTTTTCCCCAAGTATCAGGCAAGGTGCGTAGCTACGTATTCGAATACCTACGCGAAAATTTCATCGTACACACCGTGAGATAATACGCTGATTGTGAGTGGAACGTTATCTATGTAAAGCTAAATAGTGCTGGGGAATATTTTTCCAACACGACGCTCAAAGGAAAAAGCTAAGGTTGTTTTGTCAAAAATAAATATATAAATTTGCGCGTGAAAAGCAACTCAAATAATCACGCTTTGTTCGGTATACGTAATATGCGGGTAAAAGTGGTAAATTTTTTTCCCACAGTAAACCACTCTAAATACTATCTACCTATACACACATACATATATACCCATAGCGAAGAAGGTGTTTCGTTTGATGGGTACACTAAATAATGTGTAGATTTAGAAAATTGTGATTAAAAACGTTTACCGTTTGGTACACTTACCCACCTTGGATTTGAAGATTCGCTACAAAAGGCTTTCCATTTGTGTTAAAAGTAAAGAAACGAATTGGCAGTTAAACTAAAAATTGAAAAAACATATAAGCCGTGAAATCGAATTTCATTGATAACCTGCAACAATATCCATGCAGGTCGTCTTACGTTGCCGCTTCTTTTTTATTTTATTTTTTTGCTGCACAAAAATGATATTTTTTTTCGAGAATGAGAAAAATTACAGGTAAAAATATAGCACAAACTGCGACATAGTTTTCATAAAATTTCCTTCTGTCTTTCAGCAGGTATAGTGTGGAGTCTACGGTGTAAACCATCGAATATGCATTATCTTTAATAGTGTATCTAACATAAGTAATACGTTCTACTTCGACAGTTTCATGATTTTTCGTATTCTTTAAGATATAGTCGCTTTTTTTTCAAATGTCTTTGTTCTAAGGTAGAACTTCACGCTCAACAAGTTGTATTCTTTACATTGCAGGAAAAAATTTTAATACAAGTATCGGGTGAATTTTGCCGGTTTAATGGGTCAAGTATATTTTGAATGATTACACGAAGGTAAAAATTCCATTACTTTCCCTAGTTGTGATACTCTTACTTTATGCGAATGGGGTGGAGCTAGGTCAGTAGACTGAAGGAAACCTATTATTGACGTAATTACAATCACAGACAGAAAGTTATAAAAAATTAACTTACTGGTATGAAAAAGAAGGTACGATGGTACAAAAAATTTGGTCTCGTTTTGTGTGTATCACTTAAAATGATAAAATTAATCCGATTAAAATATTTTCGTTCAATGTAAAAAATGCAACTTGTGAGTGTATGAAACCCCACTGGGCAAATATATCTACTTAGGAACACGAAATCTTCAATATTTCACAAATATACCAATTATGCGTAACCTATTTGCCATATGTTGTTTTTTTTTCATTTTTTAAATTTGAAATATTAAATTATATTTGCAATTTAATTTTGATGTCATCCTTCTTCTGTAAAAAAATTGATTCTCTAATCTCTTAACAACTGTGATGTTTAACGGTTGTAATTCATCAGGTAATTTATGATCTTCATTTAAGTACCATAATCTGTAAATTTAAATTCGTGTCGTTATTTTAGGAAACATGTGAAATTATATCCAATTTATAATAAGCTCTCTGTGGTATTTCAAAACTTTATAAAGTCTAGATTAAAGTTTTTAAACTTTATCAAATAACTTAAAAATTAGCAAATAAAAGTTCATTGGCTTATAACTTCAACACGTTTATCAGGAGAAGACGTTTTAAATGTTTTTTTTTTTCTTTTCTTTTTTCTTTTTAACAAACAATAAGTAGTCTAAGCTTACCTCCAATGTGTAAGAATTACCTCTCTTAAAAAAAAAATACTGCAAAATAAAAACGTCTACCATAATTACAATAATCACGTGACTTCTAAATTGAAATAAAAAAAAAACCTACTTAGCCTTGGTTCAACATATTCAACACTCTTCGAGAGTGGAGTGAAAAAAAGCATACTTCGGATTTGGATCAGACTCGCAGAGGTGGGGAACTGCGTTGAAAACCCACCTTACAAAATTTTGTGTCCCTTGCTCAAAGGGGTAAAGGGTAGCTATAGGTCATCAAAGCAGAGTAATTTTCACAATAAAACATTGTTTTTCATCATGTGCACCCCCTAAAAATAATTTCTGCGTCTGCCTAGCGTATTTTTGGATCGATCCGACCTCAAATACGCAGGCAAACAATTTTTTAGCTCACAGATGAGGATTTAGGTCGAAATAGTTGGATAATTTTGGGTAGCAGTACTGCCTATCTCGTTACTTAATAAAAGTTGAATATATTGCACTTTTTCATGGAATAATTTCACAATTCAGAGTCCTAAAATTAGTTCTCAAGTTGGTAGCACCGCTATCCAAAACTATCCAACTATTTCGACCTAAATTCACTAATGAGCCCTTAAATAGAATTTTTTTGAAAAATAAAAATCTCGATTTTTGCGACTTGTAACTGCAAGTTTTCAGCTCTTTTATCGGGGTCCTACACCATTTTCAGATGATGTAAATGAGGAAATATTACATTTTTTTTTTCGAAACTGATCGTACTTTGAGGATCCATAGCTCCGCCTTCCTATGAGCTAGAAGCACACAACTTTGTATGGTGAGTTTTTAACTCAAAGTCAACCACCTCCAAGAGTTTAGTCAAAATCTGAGGTTTTTTTCCCCCTCTCCATTCTAATATACATATCGTATACGTAGAAGAATATTTTTTCAAGTGGGTTTTCTTAATAAGTAGAAGTTGTATAATACTTGTATGCTTGTTATGACCAGGGAGGAAAGAATAAAGAAACTCGAAAGGTTTATCCATAGTAATATATCAAATTTCAACTTTTCAAGTTAGTTTGAGCTGTCTCAAGCCACGGCCTATTAATTTTAAAAATCAAAATGCCATGAAACCCGCCTTCCTTCCTTCATTGCAATCTAGTTTAACAAAATATACGTAACTGATTCAGTTACAATGACTTGTGACTAACCCCCTATGCCCCTAGGCGTGAGAGGGCCGGATTATTATTACATAGACAACATATAAAATAAAATAAAATAAAATACAAAGAACACGAACTAAAATAAAATATGCACAAAGGAGGGTCGAAATCCGTATAAAAAAATTATAGAAAAATATGGGGGTGAGGGCGTCCAAATTCTGGCTCCCCGGGCACCCAATTTCTTCCTACGCCGGTGCCACTAAAAATCAACCCTCATGTTCACAAATCCAAAGTCATATTTCAAAACTTCGCGACGGTAAAGTAAATCTAAGGACTCATTTTAAAATAGGTACATCTTTTTTTAATGAACAAAATCTAAATTTTGACAATTAGGTAGCTAGTGAAATTACGAAATAAAATACTTCTGTGCTTGAATTTTTCCCTTTTCTATTTTTCTAATACCAAAAAAACTTGTTCTAAAGAGGAAGTACATTGTAATTTAATCCTTTTTCATCAAGAATTAATTTTACTCTACAAAAAAATAATTAAGATGGCCATCTATTCGAGTAAAAAATATTTTTCATTGTTGACTCCTGCGCGCATCTTAGTTATTATGAAGTCATTTTCTTCATACATTCAATTATTTTCATCTTTTTTGTTTTGTTTCATTTTCTGTTTTTTTTTTTTTTTTTTTTTTTTTTTTCCTTATTAAAAAACGTTTT
>FIZR01030228.1:0-19247 GCA_900060175.1 Ferrisia virgata
TAAAAATCTGAGTTACCAAAAATAGTTGAAAAAATGTGAAAATTTTGGCGTTGAAACTTCGTTGAAAATCGGGTCAAAAAGTTCAAGGTTCAAATGCTCATGCAAGAGCAGTTTTAGATAGAAATATTAGCGTTGAATCTTTGTTGAATTTTTCACAGATAGAAATGATGTAAATTCGGTTGAAATACTGAAATTGTTTTTATTGGTTGTTTAATAGAAATATAATAAATACGGTTGAAAATCCAAAGAAAATAAATGTGTCCCAGTATCAGGTATAATACATACCACTCTTGCCTGTATCTACATCGTAATATATGTGAGCGAAAACAATATAAAAATGCGGACATAATCGAGAACAGGGAGCCGTTTATAACAAAATAATTACATTCGTATGTACTGTATCTAATATACTAGGAATATTGCGGAACATAACATACTCGAGACCGATACGTATCTCGAGACTCAAGGTGTTAAGCGACCGATGCCTGGAGGGATGAAGTCGTAAAATAAACATATCAACGTGCATTCCGCAAATGTTACGAAGGCTTGGAATTATATCAAGTTTGACGCCCGCAATTCGTGACACGACACACCTATCTCATATAAAGTAGAGCGTAAAGAGATTATTAAACGTGTAATAAGCCAGTTGCGGACTCGTGGACGCTACAATCGCGGTAACAATGTCTCTGCGAGACATATGCATGTACCCTAGACCTATCCTGCGAGGGTACGATATTGAACTTGAAGCTGGATTATACCTACTATATTATATGTATCATATGGACATATGATTCTAATTAACGTCGTAGGCGTCCGAATAAATAATTCAGGATACATATTGGTAAATTGAAAAATTCCCGGTTCCGTTTATACATACGCTTTATACACGTATAGGTACTCTAGATTATGACCTTCGGTCGTGCCATGTTGCAAATATCTCCAGATAGACTTTATCCTTTTAGATAAATCAATTAATAAAACGTTCTTCATATCGTGAATATCTAGATCTATCTATATATTTGAACGAGCATGTATTAAATTACGCTTTTCCTTTTTTCCTTATTACTTATCTGATTTAAAACAACAATAAAAAAAAATGAAAACATTGAACTTTATATTTCCCTTTAAGCAACCTATTAAGTATATATTATTTGCAGATGCACGTCTGGGGCATTTATAATACAAATATAACCCAAGGACTGCGAATACACTTTATATTTAAAAGAAAAAAAGAAATGGGAAACGAATGAAAATTCGATATTCAAAACAGAAGAATCCGAAGAAGGTACCTGTGGATGCGGAGTTTTACGAAAAAAAAAACTTAATTTTGACTCGGAGGACAAATTCATAAAGACAGGCCGCGACATATCATCGACGATCGTGTAACACAAAATTATAATTCAGTATCAGAGCAAGGTGAACGTGTATTTACTCCATCATAGTACATATTGACGAATATATTAAATAATTTTGTATTTTTTAAAATATTAACCAGAAACCTGGTTACTGCCGTTCAATATACAAATTGCAATAGAAAAAAAATCCATAAACACTCGAAAGGCGTGGTTTCTAGATCAAATATTTGCATAACTGTTAATTATATGTTTATCGCAACCAGATGTTTAAGTGAAATTTAAGTAAGGAATAATTACTTTAAATTACACCGATTTGAACTTATTCGTTTTGAAATTTTTAGCCGGAAAATGAAAAGGTGTGAAATTCATTTCATAATTAATTACTTCTTATACCTAGTAGCTGCAATCCATACGCTGAAGGAGAATTAGATTTATACGTCACGTATCAATAATGTTGTTTAATAAGATCCTATTCCTAAGGTACTTAATAGTTAATTGAGTATACGTAAGTACTGAAATGGAGCATTCGATTATATCTCACATTTGAACCATCAATATTTTCAGTAATATTAATATAGGATAAAATAAGTTCGTAATATTTAATACGATAAGTACTAAGCATGAAATAATACTTGTGAAATCTTCTTTTCACATGAAAACTGAAAATATGTACATACCAACGAGATACATTTATGAGGGGTGAGAGGATTGACAGAAAATCAGAATACCAAATCGAAATGTGAAGACTGATTCCTTTCCCCCTTTTTAATTAAAGTATTTTCGTACCAGAAGCATTAGATTGGCAGCATGTAATAATGTTCAATTAATTCTGGCGCGCCCCTTAATAAAATGAGAATTTTTCGTGTTGAAAATGTCAGATTGATAACTTGTTTCTATATATTTTCATTTTCCAACATTTCCTATTGGCTATTGGTATTTTTAGATATATGTTGCCAACTTCAAATTTTTAACATGAAAAAATTCTCATTTTGCTAAGGGGTGCCAGAATCAGTTGAACATGCTGTACAAACAAATGCCATTAGTGCCTTAGCGATGGCTAATTTTAAAAATTGAAATTTTCACCCTTTTCTATCTCTCATCTCGCACCTTGACAAAACTCACGCGTATCAAAATAAAAATTTATCTGAATTAATATTTTCTTCATCTTTAGATTCACCTCAATTTTTTACTTGATCAGTAAATTTTTAGCAAAAACCTGAGATAGGACAGATAGGGAGCAAAGTTGCCATTGCTAGCGATGGAAGTACGAGTGAATTTTAATTCTTGTTGTAGTTTTTGTTCCACGAATCAAAAATTGTTATTCTTTTTGATTTTGTTTTTATTTAGGATTTGTAAAATTTGTTCGCATTTTGTTCTTGTTCTTCACGGTTCTTGAAATCTTGTTCTAGTTTTTTGTTCTTGCTCTTTACTTGCTTCTGTTTGGTTCTCTATCTTGTTCTTGTTGGTTTTTGCTTTTCAATTCAACTCACAAATTTTTGGAAATTCGACTAAAAGTCGTCAAATTAGTGAAAACATTAATGATAATGAGCGTAAGACTTCGGAAAAAATTACTAAAATGCGCTTAAATTACAATAAAATAAGGAAATATTAGCTAAAATTCAAAAAAAAAAAAAATGGAAGAGAATGGAAAAACAGTTGTTTTTATTCTTATTCTTTTAAATGAATTTTCGAGATCATTTCTAGTTCTTTAAAAATGGTGAAATTGCTTTCATTGTTCTTATTTTTGTTCTCATTCTTTAATCATTGTATTTTGTTGTTCTTTTTTTCGTTCTTGTTCACCGATGGAAGAACAACAAAGAACCGAGAACCAAAAACGTAAAGAACATGCGATTTTAGAGAACAAGGATAAAAAAAGAACAACAAAGTTGAGTAATTAAAGAGCAAAATAAAACGAGAATAATGAAAGTAATTTTACCATTTTTGAAGCACAAGAAATGACCTTGAAAATTCATTTGAGGAAACAAGAACAACCATTTTCTGTTCTTTTTTACATTTTGTCTTTTTTTTTAATTTCAGCGGATAATTCCTCAATTTGTTGTAATTTAAGCGTAGTTTAGTGCTTTTTTCCGAGGTTTTATCTCGTTTTTATTAATTTTTTCATTGATTTGACAACTTTTAGTCAAACTTTCAAAAAATAGGGGAAGGAGGTTAAGTTGCCGAGCAAAAATCAAGAACGAGAACAGAGAACTACACAAAATCAAATGAAGAACAATACCTCAAGAATTGTAAAGAACAATAACAAAATGAGAACAAACTAACAAGAACAAAAATTTTGATTTGTGAGAACAAGAACAAGAACAATGACAGAAACCAAAATTCATTTGTTCTTCCATCCCTGTTCTTGTACTTTAAAATCGCATGCTCTTTACGTTTTTGGTTCTCGGTCTCGGTTGCGTGTGTGGTTTGCAAACCCAACAAAAAAATTCAAATACCTCATGGCTCTTCTGAAAAATCTTTCATCTTAGGCACATAAAATTTTTCAAATTTAGTTTTTAATTTAAAAGTTTCCTTTTTTTTCAACAAATTTTCAAACAGATAAGTATTTTCTCTTAGCAGTTTTTTGGAGGGGGGGGGGGGCTAAACTTGACATTCAGTAATCGGTATTCTAAAAATCTTGCCTTTTTTCAATCTTTAAAGAAAGAACCAGAGGCATAATCAGGAGCTCTTCAGAAAGCAATTTAAGCGGAGCGACAACTGGATTTAATTTCAGTTTTCACAGTAGTTTGATCTTTATCTCTAGGTAGAGACAGTAGAGAGCAATCAGTTTTTGAAAGACAATAGCTCTTTGCGGTGAAAATTAATTTTTAACATCTTGTACATTTAATCATTGCCTACCGACAATTTTTAATTCTACATTGATGCGTAAAACTGAAAATTTTCACGTAGAGCATCGGACACAGCACATGATGAAGTACATACACATTGATATTGACTACAGAAATTCATACAACAATAATGACTAATGAGAGGGTTGATCATGTCTCAATCATGGTTATTTTCCTTTTGTACATGATTTATTAATGCACAATTGCACATTTCGGGGTTTCCTTGTGACGCAACATGCAAGCGTCCGATCTACACCACCAAAGTTGTTGGCCATGATATTAATGACTATAGGGTATTCCTTTCCCAGCTTTCACCAAAGTTCAATGATCATTAATTTTAAATATTATAAATGAATGGCTAACGAAATTCAAGCTTTTAAATTTTCCATCCTGAGCTTTTGAAATTTTTTCTAGAGAGTTATCAACCACATCGGTACTTTTTCTTTTATTATTTCGATCTTGAATTAATTTTCGCTGTTTTTCTTGTCCTCCTCAATATTTTATCAATACTGATAAATAGAACGATTTTTATAATTCATTTTGTACTGCATATGTACTCAGGGAGATCGATTTTTTTTAAAGCTATACAGCAGACAGCTATAAAAAAAATCCATTTTTCTTAAGATGTGTGTATTTCAACGTTTGTCTTACGTAATGTAAATTCGACTAAATAATTTTATCCTGAAGAAAAAATAAGTGACTAATGTAGAAACAAAAAAAAAAGTAGTTCAAGTTAAAAAAAAATTGAATTCTAAAATAAGCCATAAATCTGATAAGAGCCAACCTACTCCATTAAATATTACCAATCTACAATCTGCAATATATCATCGGATAGGTATAGGTACCTATAAATGTTATCAATAATAATCATCAATCTATCATATGTAGGTATTCCACAAGTGTTTTAAATAGCTTGATCATTTGAATAAAATAACGCATGTATAACCTACGTACTGGTACACTACCTACTCTTATTCACATTAACACGTACCTACATACTTATGCATTCATATACATTTTATTTTACTCCAGTCATAAATATTAATCCAGTATTTTTTAAATAACGCCAAAAAACGACGCAATTAATTTGTAATTAAGAACCTAAGTTTGTTAAAGTCAATTGTTTCAACTACATACTTGATATTTGCTGTATGAGAATTTATATAAAAATTTGCCCACGATTGGAAGTCGCTTTCATTATAAAAAATCACGATTTCAATAAGAACATGGGAGGTATGGATCGAGAATATTTCGTCAAAAATACAGATAATTTTCAACACGCAGCCGAAATTTATGGTTCAATTTTCATTTTATTATTAAGTATCTGATACTTATTATAACTTGCATGGAATTGAACAGATCGTAAACTGATGGTAGATGTAAGTAGGTATTACATAGGTATCCGGAAAACTGAACATGATACTTAGAATAAACATAAACTATCTCCATATCGTAAAATATTTTATCAAGAAAATAAAATCGGAATAGATGTAATTTATATGCACTCGATGTGTAATTTTCCGATGCGGTTAATCCTCATTAATCATAATTCGTGTTGATCTGGTCGACATTTTTAATTCATTTAATAGTGTTGGAATTATTTATTTTCTATCGTGAAACAAATTTTTAGGTCATCAGATGAAACTTTTGCATGAAGATTAAAGGAAAAAAAATTGTCATATTTCGATAGACCGTTTATTTTAAATAGGCGGATTTCAGAGACTTAACTAGGGAGGAATGAAAATGAAAAATTTGCCAACTAAAATCTACAGCTTTCGCCAACTTTTCCAACTTTTTATGCAAATTGAAATATACGGTTTCTATTGGGTAAAAAGCACTGTTTTTGGGGCCTAAGTTCACAAAATTAAAATAAACAATAAATTATTTCCATGCTCAAGCGAAGCGAGGGCGAAATTTAGAAAAAATTAGATTTCTACCACTAAAATTACATTTTCAAAAGTTTTTGTCAAGTTGGTGAAAAACAAAATAAATGGTGGGTATATGTGCCCGAATAAAGCGAGGGCAAAATTTAAAAAAAATTGAATTTTTTGGCTCTAAAAGTGTGTTTTTAAGAGTTTTAAATTCATGTTGGTAAGTTCTTGTAGTTGGCACAATTTTCCTCTTTTTGTTTCAACCAATTTTTTTACCAACTTTTCACAATTTACAAGTTTTTTATCAACTTTCTCAGCTGGTTTGACGGAGGAGGAGCGTTATGCTCTCTCAACTCGAAGACCCTGCAAAGGGGAAAAGTCTCAGCTAATTTATTGATTTATATACTATACATATTTTTTTGGTTACTGCGAAAAAAAAATCTAAAAAATTGTTTGTTTTCAAATCAATTGATGGAGGCAGTGGTATAAAAGAAGGGATACCTTCTCTACAGAGATTTTTTCAAGGTAAAAATTTATTTCTACAGTTTAAAAAATAGTCAAATTCAGTATTCAGAGTTTAGAGATACATCAAACAAAATACTAATTTCCTTACCCTTAACTTTCAAAATTTTGCAAAATTTTCGCCCCGTTTTTTTAACATGTACAAAAAACTGTTACAGAAAAATTGACTATGTCATTCCCTTCTCCTTTTCCCGCCCTCTTCAAAATTTGATATATAACTTTAGTAAGATTCCTTGATACAGGGATGAAAGAACAATGAAAAACCGAGAATCAGAAACGTAAAAAACATGCGATAGAACGAAAAGAAGAACAACAAAATTGAGCAATTTAAGAACAAGAATTAAAACGAGAACAATGAAAACAATTTTATCATGTTTGAAGAACAAAAAAAAAAACCTTGAAAATTTAATATTAAAAGAGCAAGATTATTTTTCCATCATTTTTTCCATTTTTTCTTGATTTTCGGCAGGTATTTCCCCAATTTGTTGTAATTTAAGGTCTTTCTCTTGTTAGTGACGTTACTATTAATTTTTTCATTGATTTGACGACATTTAGTCTAATTTTCTAAAATTTGGAAGTGGAGTTGAAAAGCAAAAAAACAACAGAAAAAGAACAAGAACGCAGAACCAAACAAAACCTAAAAAAAAAAAAACAAGAACTATGCTTCAAGAATTATGAAGAACAAAAACAAAGTGAGAACATGGTTTACAAATGCTAAATGGATACAAAATCAACAAGAACACAAAATTTTGATTCGTGAGAACAAGAACAAGAACAAGAACAAAAATCAAAATTCACTAGTTCTTCCATTCCTGTATCGATATTAGGTTGGTTCAAGGAACGTTTCTTCAGAATTTTTAGTTTTTCACCACCTGGCTACAACGCTCTCTCTCATGAAAAAAATACATCGTCAAAAATTAAGTCGATAAAAAATTGTTTAGGGGTTTCACATTGAAATTTTATATTGCAGCGGTATATATCCGACGCTCAAGCTACTACACAGGGTGATCATCGCGGGATGGTCCAATGAATTGACCAGGTCATTCTTTTGTTGCATAGCGTTGCTTATTATTGAATCACATCCTTAATCATGCTCAAGTCAGGTTCTCTAGAAACGTAGATGTAGTGTAAACTTATGAAGTCTCTTTTGGGGGAGAGAGGGGGTTGATTTTTTGATGCCATGATTCTTTAATTTTTCTAATGAACTATGTATATTACAACAATTTAAACCAATTCCGGAGTAGGTATAAAACGTTTAAATTTTGTTTCTCCTGCATTTATTATTTTCTGATATTCTTTTGGATACTTCTGGTAGACTTTGCCAGAATCTGTTGATATATAAGAGGTAACTGCTGGAGTGACCATAGTATAGAATTTATATGGCACCACTTGAAATAATTTTTTTGACCTGAAAATTTTTATGAAACGTTTTTGGCTTTAGGAGAACATATTTATGGGACGAAGAACAGAAACAAAAACAAAACATTTTGTATATGTATTTTTGAACTACTTCACTGGGTATGTAGGCAGGTATTACATTTTGAGAAAGTTTCTATGATTCATTTCGAAATCACCCTCTTCCCTTATCACTTTTTCGAAAAAAGCGTTAAAGATCAATACTTCTTTCAATACCATAAATGAGGATTGAACGACCTTAATCTGAAAGTCTACAACAATGGCTATCGTTAAACTATTTAATTTATTTTTTTTCCTACATTTCAATAGTTGAATTTAAAGTAAAGGTTAATGGTCGTTCTCTGATGAACGTTGCACGTTAGTTAATCGAGGTCAGACAAGCAGTAATTATATCTTTAGTATTTATCCAGAGCAGTATACAGCAAAACCATAGATTCTATTGAAATACTTCCGCGCTCATGTTTTTCCCCTTTTAGTTTAACACTCTATATCAATATATGTATAATCTATCCACTAATAACATACTCTTACAACAAACAGGGCAAACCCAGACAGGTTGCTACTTCATATTTTATTCAAAAATGATATCGGTCAATAAACATGTAAAAAATTTTCATTTTCGAGCGAATAAATTGAAAAGCCACAATGGGCAATAGACCTCACCTATCAACCCACAAGATAGCTATAAACTAATGACAAATTCACGACTGATGAAGAAAAGTTAGCAAAACAACGATGAAAAGTCGCGATTAGGCATCAATCGACCGTCATCCATCTCCCGAAGAAGTCCGAACATACTCGTGTAATGTAACGAACACCTGTCTAACAATCACAAAGCCAATAAATTTATGTCTAACAGCGTGCTCGCTGCTGATAAGAAATCATGTCGGAACGTGTATTTCTACACATTACAGTAATTTGGAATCTGCCATATTATGGTCGTACGGCGGGAAGATGCGGGTAAGTGTAAGCACCTAATAAAAATGAATACTGCGAGCTCATTCGAATGCGCTGTACGTGTTTGGGCGTCGAGCGTACGAAATATCGAAGATGAATTTTTATTACACCAGATTGAAGATGAATATATCACCAACTGTTTGTATGCACAATAAAAAAGAAATACCTCTACCTACAGCTACATACGATTACTTACCGGTATCTGTACAAAACTGCCATTATTGACTTTCGGATAACTATACAGAGGTACGACAGGAACACTACCGTTCTTTAAAAAAATCGGTCCTTGAATCGGCGTCACCGTTGGCAGTGGATAATGTTTAATGGAATTTTGTACATCGTTGTAATCGTTTTCGTGATTATATTCGGCGTCGTTGAAATCGTCGTCATAGTCGACAACCGCGTGCACCGAGGTTTTACCATTCCGAGGATCGGTTCCGCCGGTAACCCTCGTATACGTAGGTTGATAAGACTGATACGGTTTGCGAACAGACGACTGTTGCTGAGCATCCGAGAAACCGAACATTTTTGGCGGCACATTTTGAGCATCGTTATAATAAATTGGCGTCGGCTGAGATGCCGTCTCACCAACACCGAAATAACCAGCTGACGAATAAGGTAAACTAAAATTCTGCAGAGACATTACAATTAGGAAAAAAATTTAAAACTAGAGCGAACAGACGACGCATCACATATAGGAACAATTTACGTTACGGATAACTTCTTTATTTTTTTTTTTTTTTCGAAAAAGAAAAAAAAAGAAAAAAGAAAATTGATAAAACCGCGTTATAAAATATTAACCTATTCCGTATAATACGTGTGTAAAAATATGATAGAAAAATTATCGAATCTATCTCCGCGAATACGTTAACCTACTAAACGAACTGGTTCCTTTTTACTGCGACACTGGTTCTTTAAGACTTTAGTTCACCTTCTGCCGATGATTCTTTCTAATCCGATCCAACGAACGTGTTCAGGTACATTTCGTTAGATGGGTTATTACGTAATCAGAACAAGAGGAGTCGAAAAGACACACTAGGTACGTGTTCGGCTTAGCTTTCGGTGGGAGTCGTTAAACGCGTGTGTAAAGACGTCCGTCGCGATTTTCGCGGTTATTAATAAATACACCATCCATCGTAAGCTAATAAAACATTATACCGTCGATACACATATCCAGTGGTGCGATTATATCGAATTAATTACATCTTATAGTATTTTCCTCTTCATTAGATTATCATCCGTACGATATACCTATCGGTAACCATCCATCTATTGATCTTTCCCTCCTCTCTGTATCTCTTTTCTTTTTTTTTTTTACTTTTTATTTCTTTTCAAATGTAAACATATCACACACACGTACGACGATATGCATCACTTTCACCTTCCATCGGATTGAATCAACCATTCATTTTAAAATTATATTAGTCATGTTCTATTAGGACCAGTTCATTACTAATTATACGTATCGAGTGGTACGTTTCAACGAAATTCAACGTACCTATTCCTACCGCAATTATCATTATTTACACAATTCTACATTACATACCTCTGAAATTAATGCGAGTATAAAATGAATAGGTAGAAAGGTACAGGTACGGATGATCAATACTGAAATAAAGCGATTACCTATCGATTGCCGGAGCATTCCGTAAAATGTATTGCGTCAGGTTAGTTCTTCGTAGCTATTACCTAGAATTTTTCGTATAATTTCAATAATAATCAATAGCATCTGGCTACTTCAATTACAGGCTATTATTATAAGGTAACCAACTAGGAGTTCATGCTTACATACTTCACAACAGTAGATACTTATTAAAATATTTTCAAAACACATTTTTGTCATTCCAAGAAACTACTTTTGATACAAAATTTTTAATACACTCGTACTTAGGTTTTGGACTGATAAATCACATAGTAATTGAATAATATACTCAAGTTCAAGGTCATCTAATCTGACACGGGATTTCGAATGAATAAATAATTCGTCTCTCGCCGTCGCAGTGGAAAGGTTTATGTACACAATTCTACGTAACATGATGGAATTAAATTTACGAAAATTATATCTACATTCGCATCAATATCCACACGTATACGTATGCCAGTACTTAAGAATTTATTTATGAGAAAAATTTTATCACCGTGAAATATACTGAACGCTTGGTTGAGCATTTGCTTTGGAGGATATCCCACGAAATGTATGCCACATTGTAACGAGTAGCTAGGTAAAAAAAAAAAAATGAATGTATGAATATACGTATAAAAGCTTCACGTGCGCATTAGCGAACTTGATAAATAAAAGTAAGAACATAGATGTTAGATACCCAGATTACCTACTTGCATAATTATGTTGATGTTTATTTTGATACTGGAACAGGTTACCACCCAGCAGTGAATTTGAAAATCTGAAATACCAGGTAAAAATCTAAATAAAATCCATGATCTAATTTTCACTCAAATTCAACAAACTTATTTTGAATTTTTCAATTTTTATTTTGTTTGGAAAAAAATTGCAGATTATAAACATTAAAACAGACCCGATGCAATATTGTTTTCTACTTAATTTTTTTTGGTAAATTGGAGATCGTTCTGGAGCACGTGGAGTAGTCGGATTAGGAGAATTTTTTTGAGGTATTGACTTTTCAGCCCCATTGCACCCCTCACAGTCCTAAAAATGTATTTTTTTTGTTTGTTTTTAGCTTGATTTTCCATATCATATTGTCAATGAAAACCAGGTCATTACAGTATATCGACCTACGGTGGTTGCGGGGGGGGATTAACAAAATCCGTTTTGGGATCTTGAAAAACTATTACAACCATTTTTTGTCGTGTCAGATATTTATTTACACCTCCCCCCACACTAAAATCATTTATTCTGCTTGATACGGACCAAAATCGCTCATCGCATTAGATACATATGACTGGAGATGACCTTAGGTTAAAATTCAGTTACGCCCAAATTCAGAAGAGGAGTGCTAACGGGCAAAAATTACAAGAATTGTTCCTTTTTCAGTCAGTCGATATAGAATCAAAGGTTGTATAACATACTCAAATATCAGCCTCCTAGGTCAGTTAGGAGGGGAGATATGGAGGTTTCTCCCCTTTTCGACCTTAAGAAAGGGCTGTTCCTCCCATGTCTCCCCTTCAAATTAAGCTACGGAGTTGAAATTTGATATGTAGACTTGGTAGAGATCATAGATGTGTCTTTTAGAGGTTTAGACTTTTCAGACGCATTGCTCCGCTCTATTGGTCTAGAAATGTGGTTTTCTGGACGGTTTTTCTCATGTTTTGAATTTGTTCTCTGCATAACTCCCCTTCAAATTGAGCTAGGAAGTTGAATTTGATGCGTATGTTTAGTATAGGTTTTAGATGTACCTTTGAGGTTTTCGACTTTAAGGCTCAGTGCAACCCCTCACAAGTTGTTTTTTGAAGGTTTTTCTCATGTTCTGGATTTGTTCTTCAAATATCCCCACAATAGGATAAGAAGTTGAAATTTGGTATGTTGATTTAATATAAGTCCTAGACGTATCTTTCGGTGCTATCGACTATTTAGCCTTATTGCATTCCCTCTACCCCTATCACTGATTAAAAGATCAAGGTGCTTTTTTTCAATTCACATAATGATAATATTTTACAAAAATCCGGCTGAAAAAATGCGTATTTTTTTTAATTATTTAAGTTTGTGTCATGCATACATCCGCTCCAAATTGAGCTAAACGGTTAACATCTGATATGCAGATTTATTAGCAGCTTTAGATATGTCTTTTGGAGGTTTCGACTTTTCAGTCCCATTGCACTCCTCTCTCCCTTTTGCGAGATAGCAGTTTGAAATTTGGTATGCAAACTTGATGGGGAGGAGAGGGTGTCCTAGATGCGTCTTTCGGATATTTAACTTATTGATTCACTTCCAAATCTACCTGCGCCTCCAATCCTGCTCAAGAAAAATCATCACAGAGCATTTTTTTTTTTCTATTTCATAAATGAACAATTTACATATTTGTTTCCTTTACTTTAAGAAAATCAAGCTCAAAAAGCAAAGCATTGCAATATTTTTTATTTTTAATCCACTCCTTCACCCTTCTTCTCCCGACTAAAATCATTTATTCATTTCGATACTGACTAAAATCGTTCAAATTTGGTCAATAGGCTCAGATTGGCAATGTGTCAAAAATCAGTCTTTTAAGTCAATTAGGAAAGGAGATATGTGAGATCTTTAGCCCTTTTTGACCTCGAAGCAAGGCTATTTTTCACTCATCTCCTCTCCAAATTGAGCTGAGAAGTGAAATTTATTATGTAGATTTAGTGTAAGTTGTAGTTGTGCCTACTCTTAAAGAAGTAGCTCTTTGGACAATTTTTCTTATTTTTTTAGTTTGTTCTTCTCATACACCTGCATTCTAGATTGAGGTAGGGGTTTGAAATTTATTTAAACCAAAATGATAACCTCAGTGTCCCTTAGGATGTTGCGATCTGATTTTGAAAATTGATTGCTTGAAACAAGTGCATATAGAAAGGTCACCTTGTGGCAATTGCCATCTTAGGTCTAACCAATCTCGAAACAGGTAGCTTAAAAAGAGTCGTTTATTGAAAAATTCTAATCGTTCCAAGATTGCAAAGACAACAACTCACGCACTGCCTTTGAGTCGTTTTGATACAGAATCAGACTGCTATTCACCCAAAAAAAAACTGCGTCGTATTTCAATTACCAAAATCGTATCAAAAGAGCAGAATATGTAATAATGATTATTTGGCACCTAGACTCGACTATCTACCTACCTATTAGTTGTGGACATTCAGTTGCTTAGTTAAAAGTACAGATATGTTGATTAGATAGATATTTGCCTATAGGGCTTAAACATTTTCAAATTATGCAACATTTTACGTGTAAGTTTTTTAATTTCACGGACTTGGTCGTCGATATGTTTTTATCCATTAATCAGTGGTCTTTGCCCAGGTACATTACATACTACATAAGAATACGTAGGTATACAAAAAAACTTGAATAGAAAAAGTCATACAAATGAACTACTTTATCCATGAAATACATTCAACTTGATAAAAAATTTGCTTACAGTTGAATAGCTAGATTAGCTACACCTAAGTATACATACAGGTAGGTGCACAGGTCGTTCCAGCTTAAAAGGGCACGCTACTACAGAGAGCTCTTTAAAACTTTGGCAGATTGTTAATGAAACGAGTTTTCGAATAGAATATCAATTTTTTGTACGGAAATTTGAATATGCACTTACTTATACGTATAGGTAGGTACCTCTCTACCTATGGTAGCTAAAAATGATTGAATATTTAACGCGCTGGCAATGTGCTGGATAATTTATCATCGCGGTTAAAGGACCAATTATTAATGCTCTGCCGCACCGTAAGTATGAGTAAAAAGTTATATTCTTTAATTTAGTCATTTAGTAGTTAATTATATAATTGCATAACGACAACAAATTATACCTATACTTACTTATCGTGTAATATATTTAATTCCCGTTCAATTGCATGCTGACGACATTAAAATGTTAGCTTTTGTGATGCTATCATTACATATATAGATAACTTAGTCTGCATTCATCCAGACGAAAAAGTACTTGGCTACTTACTACTTAGTTACCTACCTAAGTAAAATGTGCTACTATTTTCAAGACTGTTAAACATATAGATTAAAATTCTCGAGCGAATTAAAATGGAAAAATATTTAGCTAGATGTTTTAAATCCTTGAACTGATTTAACATTTGTTTTGCAAGGTACTTATGTGAATTGGAAATAAAATCATTTTTAACGAGCAGAATTATTCCTAAGTATTTTTATTTTTCGAATAATGAGTTTTTTTCAAGTCATCATTGATATAGATGCGAAAGTAGCGAGATGCTGCACAGCGATTAATTGATATGATTAGGAGGTAGGAAGGTGAGTGAAAGAATTCATCGATAGATAAGATATATTTAGAATTTTCACAATTGACTAAAAAAAAATATAAAAAAGCTGTCTACAGGGTATTCTACCTCAATGGAAACCCTCATTAATGAATAATTGTGCAACACTACCGGATGTTCCGCATTAACCCCACAATCCTTCTACCAGTAATAGGTCAGTTCACGAGACTTACATGTGTAGTGGTTCACATGGCTAAAAAATTGAAGTGGCTGAGATATGGTATTTTTAAAATTTAATTTTCACCCAAACCTGTCTCTCACTTAGAAAATTTGTGGGAATAAATTAATAATGATAAAAATTTGCTGTTTGCATTAAAACATTGTATACTCTTGATAATGGGTGGTATAAAAATCAAAAATGGGAGTGAAGTGGTTCGTAAAATATGACGAAATGAATGCAAAAAAACTTGACTAACAATGTGTAACTTTTTCAGTTTTTTGTAAATACTTGTGAAAAAGCTGTTATGAGCTGACCCCCGAAAATCTTCAAGTAGCAGTATACTGTTGCTTCGCAATGAAGAAAAAATATGTAAAATTTTGAAATTGATCAATTTTTTTCTTAAAAAGCCGTGATTTTCCAATTTTTTAACATCCAATATATTTTTCTTCTCCATTGGGAAGCAACCTTCAAAGTTTCTGTTCCAGCCATAGAGTGGGGGTGGGGGTGGGGGAAGGTTGGTGTATTGCTACTAATTTTAAAGATTTTTCAATGGGGAGCTCAGCAGTTCATCATAACTTTTTCAGAAATTATTCACAAAAATCTGGGAAAATTGAAAATGCTTAACTGATTTTTTTATGCGTATATCGTTACAGTTTCCAAACGACTTCATCTCCACTCATAATTTTTTTTGCTACAATCGCTCGCTTATATTAATTGCCTTGTGGCGTAATTGTTTTATTTCTGTCACATTTACTTTCAAAAATGGAAACTTTTTTTCTATTTTTGTACAAATAAGACCAAATATTTTTTTTCTTCATTTGATATTTTTTTACCCCAATCACTAAATTGAAGATATTCTACCGTTCATTTAAAAATTTTTAATGAGGTGCTCATAATAGCTTTTTTAAAAGTTATTCACAAACAACCATAAAAAAATTACAAAATTTTAGCCATTTTTTTTTTGTATTCATTTTCTTATATTTTACGAACCACTTCACTCACACTGTCGATTTTTATTTCACATATATTCGAGAGTGTACGCTGTGTTTTAGAATAAACAGCGAATTTTTATCATTATTAATTTTTTTCCATGAATTTTCAAAGTGCTCGACAAGCTTTAGTGAAATTGAAATTTTGAAAATCGCATATCTCAGCCCCTTCAATTTTTTGGGCCATGCTAACCATTATACATGTAAGTTTCATGAGTTGACCTATCACTGGTATAGGGATGGCGGGGTTAATGTGGAACACCCGGTATAGTTTTGCCATACTTACATATGCCTGAACTTTTCAATTGAAGGTACAAAAAGTGGTTGTTTGTTGTAACAGGCTCCACTTTTGTGGAAAATTCTTGAATTTTTTCATCTTCAGACACCAGGTGCGCGAAAGAAGTCTGCTATCCCAAACTCATTTCAAATATGATATTTTTGTACAAAAAGTACTAATAGATTGTCAACATGTAACATAAGCACAACCAATCGCGTTTGCTTGTACTTATGTTACATGTTGCCAACCTAGTACTTGATATGAAAATATCATATTTGAAATGGGGTGTCCTCAGACTTCGTTTGAGCAACTGAGGGGGCGGGGTCGTCGGACTTCGTTTGAGCAACCGGTAACTTTCTTACATAAAATTTATTTCTAAAAAAAAACTGTTTTTTTTTTTTTTAATGGTGTAACTATTAGATTCAAACACGTAGATTATTTTTTTGAAAATTGAAAAAATTGTTAAACAAAATTATTTTTGAAATTTTAAATATTCAAATCGTTTCAACTTCATACCTAGATTAAATAAGAAGTTCAGATTTGTACCATATTAAAAATAAAAAAAAATCAATAAAGAAAATTGTGAAAAATTTTGGTGTAAATTTTAATGTTCATTCAAAAGTTTCCCAATTTTCAATTTTTCTAAAATTCAATCATCTGTAACTATAAATCTAATTAATTCGGAAGAAGAGAGTTAAGCCTTGAGACATTCATTAGAAAGAGCAAATTTTTTGCTGTACCCCATGTTCTTATTCCAATGCCGAATGCTTCCTACTAAACAAAATGTAGGCAATTCTTGTTGCACTTTCATGTTACAGTACTGTACCTTTATAAAGTACGGTACTCAATTACTCATACACAGGTAGTTTATGGTAAAATTAAGATTATCAAGCATTGCTGAATTGATCAACTATTGTTGTCTGTAATGAAACCATCTTTTATATTTTATTTGGAACGAAAGTTTATACTTACATAGCATATTCTAAATACGTAAAATGTAAGATTACAATGCAGCAGTCTTTACCATCCTTAGAAGTTGTCAGTGAATACGCGTGCTACATTTTATTACAGCTCATCAAACTTACGGAATTTTGAACTTTATATGTATTATTCTGAATTAAGAGACTAATTATTCATTAATTAATAAATTCAATAAAATAAAAAAACCTCATACAATTTTTACCAACATTTGTTATGCAATGTTAGATGTAGATTAGAGTGTCCCGTATTTTGCAAAACTAGGAATTTCAAAACGCATACCCTCTAATTTTTTTCCTTTTGCCCTCAAAACACCATTAAGCTACTCAGTTTCCTAGTTCTGACCACAATGCGACATTTATTTGACCAAGTGTTGTTGGAGCAGTGACAGTACACTATTGACGTAATAATGAAAAGCTTCTGACTTAATTATGACACATATGTGACTTAATAGTGGCACGCTTCTGGCAACTGTGTAAAATCGATTTTATCTTCTTGTGATATGTTTTTGACGCTGCTTTGACACATTTTTGGCACAGTTGAGATATATTTTTGACTGTGTTCTGGTAGTATACTATTGCTATTATAATGACATTTGACATGCTTTTGACTTGGATATGACACTTATGTGACTTAGTAATGGCACGCTTCTGACACTACTTTGGCATATTTCTGACACAATTGTGACATATTTTTGACACAACTCTAAAAAATATTTTAGAAATGTACCAAAAATATGTAAAAATTGTGTCAGAATGGTGTGAGAAGCATGCCACAACTGTGTCAAAATGGTGTCATAATGTTGTCAGAAGCGTGACACTACCAAGTCACATTAGTGTCATGATCAAGTCAAAAGCATATCAAATGCCATTATAATGGCAATAGTGTGCTGCCAAAACGAAGTCAAAAGCATGCTACAACTGTACCAAGAAGATGATATAATGTTGTTAACAACTAGTCACCACCAAGTTGCAAAATGAAAGTCTGGCATGTATATTTCATTAAAGTACAAACAAAAACGCCAATCATACGACACATTTGTGCCACAATAGCGCTACGCAATATGAGTCAGAAATATGGCATTCGTGTGTTGCAAACGTGTCAGCAGAAACGTCAACTTCATGTCAGATTAATGTCAATAGATTATAATTTTATAAGAGTCAGAAGTATGTAATTTATACATCATTAAAGTGCCAGCAAAAATGCCAATCTTATAACATATTTGTGCCATGATAGTGTCATCAAATATGTGTTAGAAGTTTGCCAGTAATACATATGTCGTTTAAGTGTCATCTGGAACTCAAAAATTCGCCAAAAGTATACCATTTTTGTGCCATAAAGTATTGATGGCGTATTCTGATTTAAAATTGACACACTAATTGCAATGCCTATTAAAGTGAGCGGAACAGTCATTACTCTGATTGGTTAAAATTTTTCAAAGGAGGATCTAGTGTGTACTGTGTACTGACTTGAAAATTACGCTTCAGATGACACCAAACTTACATCTTTTGCACGACGGTGTGTTTTGGGGGTAAAAGGAAAAAATTTAAGGGGTATGCGTACTGAAATGCTTACTTTCGCAAAACAAGGGACATCCTAATGTAGGTGCATCTGATGCTTGATACTAATCACTTATAGTTACTAGTTACTGAAAAATCGTAAATTTTCATGTTCATTCGGCCTAACACAATAACCAGCAAGTTAATTTATTATTAATTCATATGTGCATGAGTACATATGTATTATGTACATATGTAAGTATGTATGTAGATTAGATGTATATACATATGTGTATGTATTATGTGCACCTAGCCTACCAATTCGTTAAGCATCTTACATACAGTATGTTGCAGATTAGTACTACCGATGAGTAGTATGTATTATACCTGATTCTGGACCACATTTTTCTCAACGCTAATATTTCAATAAAAATGATGTTTTT
>FIZR01030230.1:3126-62947 GCA_900060175.1 Ferrisia virgata
TTGTAGCTCCTTCAATTTTCGTGTTAGTCAAAAAGTGAATAGAATAAAATTAGTTCTACTTTCAATGTACTATTCATTTCATGATTACTTTTTCAACGTTTTTTAACCCGATTCTTTGTATCATATTGTCAATGAAAACTAAACCAATACAGTCTATCGACCTACGGCAAATGAGGGGGAGGGGAAGGATGTCAACAAAATACGTTTTGGAGCCAAAGAAAACTATTACGACCATTTTTGACCATGTCGGATATTTATTTTCATTTTTTTTATTTATCCCCCCCCCCTAAACTGAAATCATTTACTCTGCTTGATACTGACCAAAATCGCTCCTTTTTAGTTAATCGGTCGACCTTGGGTCAAAATTCAGTAATGCCCAAATTTCGGGGAGAGGGGGGGGGGTTCTGAGGGGTCAAAATCTCGAAAAATATTCCTTTTCAAGTTAATCGATAGAGAATCTAAAGTTATATAACATACTCAAAAATCAGCCTATTGGGTCAATTAGGAGGACAGGGAGATATGGAGGATTTTACCCTTTTTGACCTAGAGAAAGGGCTTTTCCTCCTCTATCTCCCCTCCAAATTGATCTGTGAAGTTGAAATTTGGTATGTAAACTTGGTACGGGCCACAGATGTGCCTTTTTATTTTGTATTCAACACGTATCAACAACTCCTTCAATTTTTCAGTTGGGCAAGAAAAGGACAGGATAATATTTGCTCAGTTTTGCGCTCACTATCCATTTCCATTTTCAAATATTTGTTACATTCGCTTAATTATAATTTTTAACAATATTTTCCCCTTCAATTTTCAACAAGGGCAACTTATTCACATTACTTTTTTTTTGGAGGTACTCTGTTATATGCAATTTTTAAGTTCGGCAGATGACTCAACAGACGCCCTGTAGATAATGCTTTTTATAATTATCATCTTTGCATTCTACAAATCAAATATTATAATTGTAATTAAAATTAACTAATTTTTTAAAACTGCAACTTCTAGAATAAAATGTAATCCTTTCAAGTTCACAAGACCTATTCACCTACATTTCTAATACTTACACCAAAAATTATACCTTGAAAAAAAAAATTGGCCAATAAACATACGAATATAAATTAGGTATTTTGAATTAAAAGTCACTTGAAGAACCTGTATCTCTCTAATTTATAGGTAGCTTATGAAAGATAAGGTACTGAAACGCATTGCTTAGGTTGTCGATTGGCAGTCATAAATTGCATGTAGTTCCGTGCGTTCGTATTGCAACATGACGCTATTGATAACAAGAGAAACTTTTCACCAGTCTTTGACTGTTATGACAGGTACGTCTTTTTCTTTCAATTTTCAATTAATAGCTGGACGAGCTTTTAGATGGTTACTGTTGCATTGAAATATTTTCAAGTATAAGAGATCCAATGGAGAAAAAAATCAAACTAAACTAAAAAAATTCACTAGAAGAGTTAAATTTTCACTACCAATAAAAAAGTCAAAGAGAGGGTCTCTCGGAGGGCTTACTTTTTCTGGGACCTGAAATATCTCTCGAAGATGCCGAACAAAAACATTCGTTAAAATTGAAAGATGGTATTTTAATAGCTCACGTAAAACACCAAGATCACCATTTTGAAACTCAATCCTTATCATTTACGGAATATTTAATATGAAATAACTTACTAAATTTTTTCAATTTTTTAGGTCAAAATAAAAAATTTTAATAAGCACCATGTATAAATGTACTTACTACAAAACACAGGGATAAGTATTGGTTAATATTTCTTCTTATAATTTTGAAAAAAATCAACGTTCGACTTCCTCCATGAAAATTTTTTACATTCACTGATATGTGAACGGCAACATTTCAAAACATCATATTTAGAGACACTAACTTTGTAAACATAACCAAGCTTTGTCTAGTTCAACACCAAACTGACTCGTCGACTGGAACCTCATAATCGCTAATTGTTGCCACGAATGATTTCAGTTAGCCTGAATGAATTCGCCTTAGGTGCCGGCAACGGTTGGGTTGCACCTACGTTGAAAAAGTTACAAAATAATGGCACCGAAATGACGTTGGATATAAACGAAGCTTCGTGGATTGCATCTCTCGATCATATAGGTAAAATTTTCGGAGCCTTGATTACGGTCCTTTTGCTAGATAAAGTCGGTCGTAAAAAGCTGCTGACATTTAGTGCCGTGTCCTTCCTCGTCATGTGGTTGGCAATCTTGTGCAGTAGATCTATACTCGTTATTTACTTCAGTCGTTTATTATTCGGACTCGCTTACGGCGTTCAAAACGGTACCAATGGGGTATACCTTGGTGAAAATAGCTCGCCATTTGTACGCGGAATATTCGGTTCGATAATTGTCTCTCTATACTATATCGGATTTCTGTTCGAATTAGCAATAGCCAGTTATTTTTCCATCACAATTACCTTACTGGTAAATTCCATCATTATGTTTTTCACATTTCTATCTACATTCTGGATGGTCGAATCGGCTCATTTTTTATTAATGAAAAATAAATACGAACGAGCCAGAAGTAATTTTGTATGGTTAAAAGGTGTCAACGATATAGCCCAAGTTCATCACGAATTTGAAGAAATTCAGCAAAATGCAAAATCCGAAATATCTAAACAATCGTCTTATAAAAAAGTATTCACTTATTCGGCCAATTATAAAAGTTTATTAATTATTTTCACCATGTACGTATTGTCCGGATCAACCGGATATCATCCGGTCATGTCATTTGCCTCGAGTAGCTTCTCTTCTACCGACATTTTGACCGAAAATCAATTAACCATTTTGTACGGTATATTTCAATTTTTAGTCGTGATAACCACATTCTTTATTATAGACCGGTTTAATCGTCGAACTATTATGATGATGAGTTACCTACTGATCTGCATAATGCACGCTAGTACCGCCGTATTATACTATGTGCATAAAAATATAACTCCGATACCTCAATACCCGTGGCTTATATTTTCCACTATCACTGTTTACGCATGTACCGATGCCTTTGTTTACCCAGCATTGTTTCTAATTCGAGGTGAACTATTCCCACTAAGTGTTAAAGCAATCGGCGGTTGTATATCTGTCATAGGGTACTCATTGATGAGCTTTTTGATGACCAAAATTTTCCTATTTGTATCAGTCAACTTGGGTATTTACGTGAATTTCATGATATTCTCGTTAATTAGCGTACTCATGATAATTTTCATTTATTTCGTTGTCCCAGAAACACGAAATAAAACTTTGATACAAATACAGGAAATTTTAGAAAAATAGAATCATAGAACTTGATATTAATTTTTTACACACAGTTGAATAGCTCTTAAGTGTGTAGAAGAATGTTTGTGCTAATTTTTATTGGTATCTTGTACATGTCTCTAGTAAAGTTCTGTTTTAATTATTCTATTTTTAATTAATTAATCCTTTTTTTTATTCATTTATCACCCTTAACATTACAATTTTAAACACACTTCTAGTTAAACATTTTCAAAAAATCGAAAAATAAAATTTTGCGGAATTCTATCCAAACATGAAATTATTACACATATCTAAACTGAATTCAACATTACTCCTCTTTTCGGCAAGCAGTTTTCAAAAATATCACATTTTGTTTTTTTTTTACAATTTTTTTTTAAAGCTGCAAACGAAATTTGTTTCAAAAATGTGCCCGTGAAATGAATGTAGAACATCAATTTTAGATGCTTAAGCCAAATATTTTAATTTTACATCTCATATCTGATATTACAGTATCACTCAAAAAAAAGATCATGTTTCACTTCTTTTAAAATAATTATATTAAAAATTTAAAAAAAACAATCCATCAAGAGAAACACTTTTCAACAATTTTAGATCTTCAAATTTTAACCATTCCTCTATCACCGCAGTAAAATAAGTCCCAGCTAGACAAAATCCATAGTAAGCTAAATTTTAGATTATACCGAGTGTTCAGCATCAACCTTATTATCCTCGTGCCAGTGATAAGTCAACCCATGCGACTTATACGTATAATAGTTGGCATACCCAAAAAACGAAGGGGCTGAAAAATACTAATTTGAAAATTTCATTTTCGCCCAAACCAGTCGTTCATTTTAAAAATTCATAGAAAAAAAAATTAATAATGATAAAAATTTGCCGTTTGCTCTAAACTTGTGCTTAACTGGTATAAAAATCAAGTAATGGGGAGGGGGGTGAAGTGGTTCATAAAATATGGTCAAATAAATTAATACAAAAACCATGACTAAAAATTTGTAATTTTTTTAGTTTTTTTATGAATAACTTTTGAAATCATTATTAGCTTTGCAATGAAGGAAAAAAATATATTGAACGTCGAAAAATGGAAAATCACCGGATTTTAAGAAAAAAATCGATAAATTTCCTGCAGCGTAATTACTGTCAACTTCGGGGAGGAGGGAGAACATTTGCTGAAATTTTGCTTCAGAAAGGTAAAAATATATAGCGTCAAAACAGCGAAGACGAAAATTTTGCAAAATTAAGAGTGTTCGGGGTCAAAAATCAGTATTTTGATATTTTTCTAAGCTCTAAACGCTGAATTTGACTGGTTTTTCGTCTGTAAAAATAAATTTTCACCTAAAAAACCGCTGGGGGGTGTTCAAACCCGAACACCCCCCTCCATACGCGTCACTGTAAATTTTATACTCAGATTTGGGCAAAACTAAAGTTTTTAAAATAGCATCTCAGCCCCTTCCATTTTTTGGGGATACCAATCGTTATACATGTAAATCTCATAAGTTGACATATTGCTGATATAAGGGGGTGAAGTTAATATGGAACACCCAGTACATGGATTATGATGTAATTATAAAGGGAAATAGTTCTATACTCCCAAAAGTAAAACTAACCTCAAGTGGAGACCAAAACCACCAAAAAATGTGGATTTTTTTAAAACCACAAACATTTTTTTCACTGAATTTTACATCAAATAAAATTTGCATTTTTTGAAAACCCCCAATTCTTCCCGTAGTGGAAGCTACCCAAAGTTGATCCCATTTTATATTTTTTATTTCAGCATAATAAATTCTTGAAATACGCTTTCAATCGCATAAGTGATTTGAACTAAAAGTGTTCTTTGTTCAATTCTAATATATTAAGAGAATTTATTAGTTGTCTTGAAAATTTCAAAATTATGCTAAAGTCAATGTTTAAAAATATCATTCAATGCAACTTTTTTTTTTTTTTTTTTTCGTGCACATACACAATCAGTTTTTTATTTTTCCAATGAAAAATTGAAATTTGTTAGGTAGAGGGAGGGGTGAAAGGGGTAGAGGAAAAAACCTGGGGGGGGGTTTCAAAAAATAAAAATTTCATTCGATGGAGAATTTAGCATAGGATGTTTTGTGCTCTTTCACTTTTTTAATTAGACTTTTCTTGGAGGCATTACCAGGGTAAACCATATTTTTTGGTGTTTTTGGCTCCCTCCTGAACTTAGCTTTATACCTGGCTTTGCTTTATAATTTTCACTATAATTAACACATAATACAAAATTCAGCTTACTCAGTACTGTGTATTTTGTCAAGGTCTGTTTTTTTTTTTTTTGGAGCTAATTTGACTCTCTTGCAAATATCAACTGTATTGAAAATAAATAATTTTTTAAAATGTCTGCTCCTTTGCACCACTTGTTAAATTTTAAACGTAGCTGAATTTTTACTCAAGATCTTGCTTCACGTAGGTTCTAAGTCAAGTGAATAATTCTAATCAGAATAAATAAGAATAATTAAAATCTGGCATGCCTACTAGTCTCATTGTCCTTCTAGTACCGAAATGACATTTTAAAGTTTTATTTGATACACTCTCTCCTAACATCCCCTGCCAAAAAAACGAAATAACCTACTGAAATTGAATGTAACACTGTGGAAACATGAGTAGAAAAATAGATCAAATACGTATCTGTCTCTCTGAATTCTACAAGTATCCATGAAAGATGCACAAAACGTGAACTGCAAAAGAACCCCCTAAATTTCGAAACACCCTCTAACTCGGTTTCAATTCCACGTGTCTTATTCGAAGGGAGAATTTCGAGCTGTATCGTAACTAACTAAAATCCTTTTTTTTTTGTTTCCCTTCTACATTCTCAGCATCTCGATTCTTGTAAAAATAACTTCAAAAAAAAAGGGAACGAAAGAATACATTAATTTTTTGTATAATTTTTGAAACTTGATTTTCTGAAGATGTTTACTCCTTTTCTCGACTGTAAAAAAATTCGTCTCGTTTAAAACAAAGAGAGAAAAAAAAACACTAAGAGCTTAGGATCTTGAACGTTACCTTACTGTTCTTCGTTGTGACCCATCTTTCTTCGTCGCGTTTGTCGTCATATTAACAACACTTTATAGTCAAGTGGCAATACACAGTTACACACTACACAACGTCAGATAAGATAAGACAGGTAAAAAGGGGATGAGCCGAGTATAACTACATTATTTCGAGCGGACTAACAATATTACACGAGTATACATCGTGAGGCATAACGAGAACGAATAATTTGTGAAAATGTTGAAGTTTAATGAAGCCTTTCATCAAACCCTGGCTGTATTAACAGGTATTGAAATATATACATTTTTTTTTTTTTTTTAATAACACACGAAAACTAATGAGCTCTACTGTTTCTTTTCTGGGTCCAAGAGACCTATCTTAGTAAAATTCCGTTTTTATAAATTTTTTTTACAGTCTTATTTAACGAATTGTGCATGGGCATCGGAAGCGGATGGCTCGCGCCAACTTTAATTTTATTACAGAACTCCAACAGTCATGTGATTCTAACGTTGGAAGAATGCTCTTGGATAGCTTCTTTGGAGCATTTTGGTAAAATTCTAGGAGCTCTAATGTCCGCATTCCTCATCGACGTGGTCGGACGTAAATCGCTAATGATAACATGCTCGTTAATATTTTTTCTAAATGGCCCATTACCATATTTGCCAACTCAGTATTGGCCCTGTATGTATCCAGAATAGTATTCGGGTTCGCTTGGGGTATAAATGATGGTACAAATTCTGTATATTTGGGTGAAATAAGCTCGCCAAATTTAAGAGGTATTTTTGGTACAGTGGCTACCTCTATTTACTATTTGGCTGTAATGATAGAATTGGTCATAGCAACGTATTTCTCATTCCATACAACGGCTACAGTAAACGCAGGTATAACTTTCTTGGGTCTATTGACAGTCTTCTGGTTGAGAGAACCGGCACAATATTTATTAATGAAAGGTAAACAAACGAAAGCTTTGGAGAACTTTATGTGGTTAAAAGGTGTCACAGATGCAAACGATGTGAAAAACGAATACGAGAAAATTAGTCAGAACGTATTGTTGGAAAATTCCAAAAAATCGTCCCTTCGAAAAACTCTAACTTCTCCGGCAAATTACAAAAGCGTATTTTTATTGTTAATAATCTACGCCTTGGTTGCTTCCACTGGTAACGCTCCAATTATATCGTTCGCCAGCATATTCTTCTCTGAGACTGATATTTTTACCACTCAAGAACTAACTGTATTACTCGGAGTATCTCAGTTTATCGTCGTAGCTTCTACATCTTTCATAATTGATCGATTTAACAGACGATCGATAATAATGTTATCATTTTTTATCATCGCATTATCACACGCTTGCTCCGCTATTTTATACTATGTAAACGACAAAATTTACACGATGCCGTATTTTTCTTGGCTTATTTTTATTAGTATTACTACCTGCGTTAGTGTTAACGCTTTTGTATATCCGGTCATTTTCCTCATTCGTAGCGAACTGTTCCCATTGAGTATTAAAGCCATCGGAGGATGCTTCTCAGTCATCAGTTTGGGTGTTTTCAGTTTACTAACCACTAAAATGTTCATGTACATATTTACATCTTTCGGTATTTACGTGAATTTTGTATTTTTCTCTGCCATTAGCGCTATCCTCGTCACTTTCGTGTATTTCTTTTTACCCGAGACGAGAAATAAAAGTCTTATCGAAATACAAGAAGGATTGGAAAAAGAGAATTGAGAAAAAAGAAACATTTGTTGATACACCAATTTTTTGAAATGGGGAGGGGGACGAATGGGGGAGTCAGAACATGGATCCAAATACTTATATTCGTAGTCGAATGAATTGAAAATAAAAAAAAATCATGTACGAAGCTAAATTAATAAAGTAAGCCTCTCCTCTGACTCCGGGACAGTTGAAGAAAATACTAAAAAAAAAATCAGCAATTTGGGCACTTTCAAAATTCCGATTAAATGATCCATTTAAGTAGCGAACCTTGTAGATAAAAATTTTTCCTACAAATTTTGTCATATATTTATCTTGCCTATCGCAATTATTGAAGGAGTAGCGTTCATTTAAATTTTAATAGTCCCTTCGGATTATCAAGATTGGCAACTTACTACTAGATCCGTTATTCAAAATCACGATCTGTACAAATTTTAAGCGCCAGGAATTTTTCACTGCCCGATATTAACACAACAAAAAATTTGGTGCATAAAAATTTTGCCCAAATCGCGATTTTAAATGTTAAATTTAGTAAAAGGCAAATTTTAAGCAATTTTGTTAATGTGTACAATTTGCCTATCTTGATAATTTGAAGGGGCTTTTGAAATTTAAATAAACGCTGCCCTTTCAATATTCCAGATAAGCAAACCATGTTTATAACAAAATTTGTGAGAAATATTTTTGTATATAAAGTGTGCTAGTTAGATAGAACATTTGATCAAAATTTTTAAATTGCTCACTTACCTAACTTTTAGACGTTGGCATTTACCTTCAACCATGGAGGAGGCAGGGGGATTCCAACATAGAGCGTTTGTTGTTATACCAATGTAACTTTTCCATGGCACCTTTGTCAAAATTCAAGGTTGAAAATTCTGATTCATCACGAAAATTGAATTTTCCAACCAGGTGGTGATACTTTTGTTTAGTCAGCAATTTCAGTGCATTTCATCACCAATTTACTACATCAGCATGTTCTTAATCACGATACAAGGTTTTCTCAATCGCTGCTCATATCTAATTTTATGTAATTATTTTCCTAAACTCATAAAACCACTTTCAGATTTTTTACATACATCTGGTTTACTTCCAACGTCTCTACACAATTTTTAATAGTCTGCAAATTTTTAAATTACCTACTAGACTAGGCCGAATTTCGCTTTTTTTTGGAAATCTGCAAACGGCGGGGATCACAATAGTTGTGAAATGAGCTTAAGATAATGTGGTAAAAATTTCAGTCGCCCAACTCAATTTTTCAAATGGCAAAATCAACTCAAAGTCCGGAAATTTACATAATTCTTTAAAAAAGCAAATAAAAAATTTTTTTGAACATGTTTTCCAAAAATGTAGTCATAATACATATTTGAACTCAAAATGATCATCGTTGAAAAATTTCTATCATTTCCCCTTTTTTTCAGGGGGTTGTGTTTTATCACGATTTTCTGAAAAACCACAAAAGAAAATTTCATTATTCCATTTTTTGTAAATTTTTGAAAATTTTTGCATCTATTGTGACCGCTTCCCCCCCCCCCCCCGGTTTGCAGATTTCCAAAAAAATCAAAATTTAGTCCATACTAGAATCTATACACCTTATGCCCTGTGACAGGTTTAAGTCAGTCTGAACTTATTTGTACAGTACTTTGACTTTCTTTTGAGTGGTTACTAGATTTTTTGCATAACTCAGGACAGCAGACAGAGGGTGCGAAACCTCAATTGTTACTATGGATTTATTGTATTTTTCTTATTTATTTTTTTAATTAGGCAAATTTCTTTCAATTTTTCAACTTTTACTTTCACTGAGGAAAGGAGAAGAACTAGATTTAGACAGATACTCACACTTTCGGTGTAGTCATTCTAGGGGGTTAGAAACTTGTCCACAGTTTGTTTTTCAATTTTTCAATGCCATGGAGCCAATTTGGAAGGGTAAAATTGAGAGTTTTATCGAATTCGAGAAATATCAGGAAACAAGTGTATTTGACAGAAAGACCTTTTGTTGTCTTCGAACCTGAAAAACCCTTAAAAGGCGTCTGCAGTGATCTTCAAGTAATAATATTGTAATAGGTTAGTAGGTACCTATTTGTTAAATACTTTTATCAACCAAATAAACTTAATATTCACATTGTTGTGATTTTATCTATTCAAATAAATGCTTTCACTAAATTCACGTCATCGTTATAATTAAAAAAAAAAAAAAAAATCATCGAGAATGTAAAAATCAATGATAGCGGTAAGTGCGAGGTAATTAAATGATAAAGGGATTAATTTTTTTTACGCTGCAGAATATTGTAACGGTTCCATACCCTTAAGCACTTAACACCATCATAATTCATTACCCACGAACGAACATTCATCGAAATCATGTTTATTATTCATATGTACAAGGTGGATCACTCGAAACACAAATTTGACTTTGCCATTGGTTGCATGATGCGTATTAACTCGAGACGAAAATCAATGTAATTGCAAAACTCTGGTCTAACGTAATTTTTTTTTTCGTATATGTTTTCAGTTCTATTAAACGAATTAAGTTTAGGTCTGGGAAGCGGCTGGCTAGCACCGACTTTAAAATTACTGAAAAACTCTCCAGCAAATGGTTTAGTACTGACGATAGAAGAATGTTCGTGGATAGGGTCTTTGGATCATTTTGGAAAAATATTCGGCGCAATTTTGGCGGCCATATTATTAGATATAATAGGTCGGAAGAACTTGTTGATGTATTGCTCATTGTTGTTCTTCTTTCAATGGATATTAATTTTTTTTGGAAATTCCGTCATGGTATTGTACATAGCGAGAATAGCATTTGGTGTAGCGTTCGGTATAAACGACGGTACAAATTCGGTATATTTGGGAGAAAATACTTCGCCACTTATAAGAGGTATTTTCGGAGCGGTAGCCATTTCGTTGAATTTCCTCGGATTAATGGGCGAGATAGCCTTAGGTACGTACGCATCGTATCGTACAACGGCTGCGGTAAATACGGCCATAACGTTCGTCTGCGTATTATCAGTATTCTGGATGAAAGAACCGGTGCAATTTTTAATCATGAAAGGAAAATATCAAAAAGCCGAGAAGAATTTCCTCTGGTTGAGAGGAGTGACGGATGCGAGCTACGTAAAGAATGATTTCGAGAAGATAAAGCAGAATGTACACATTGAAAATACTAAGAAATCTTCGATCAAGACGGTCATCACGTCCAGGGCTAATTACAAAAGCGTCCTGATTATGTTTATAATTTACGCACTGGCCGCATCTACCGGATACTATCCGATAATCTCGTACGCTCCTTTACTCTTCACCGAGACCAGCATCTTAACGGCGGACGAGCTAACCATTCTGATTGGCGTATTTCAATTCGTCATAATATCGGCTACATCGGTGATAGTCGATCGCTTTCCAAGACGATCAATCATCATGGTTTCGTTTTCGTGCATAGCGTTCGTACACGCTTGCACGGCGCTAGTTTATTATATCCACGAGAACATCGCTCCGGTACCGTATTTCCCATGGCTTATCTTCATCGGCGTATCGCTATTCACCGGTTTGCACGCTTTCGTCTATCCGGCCATATTCTTAATACGTAGCGAACTGTTTCCACTCAGTATTAAGGCTATTGGAGGATGTATCTCGATTGTCGGCTACGCCGCGCTAAGTTTCCTCACCTGCAAGATGTTCTTGTATATTCATCAAGCTTACGGCTTTTATTCAAATTTTCTCGTATTCTCCGCGATCAGCTTGGTATTAGTTTTATTCGTGTATTGGGTGCTGCCAGAAACTAGAAATAAAACGTTGATCGAAATACAAGAGGATTTGGAACGAAAGAAGTAGAATTGCGTACTCAATCACAACGACCATACACCACCACCATAGCATCTCTTTTTTTCTTTTCTTTTTTTTTTTTTTTTACTTTTTTGTTACCGAAATGTCATACTACCGAAATGCCATACATCGAATAAACGTGACACGTATAATTAGCTTACGAATAAAAAGTACGCTAATTTTTTTTCTACATTTAATACAACGTCATAATGTATTGCTTATTTATACGTTTATCCGATGTCTGCGTGAATCTCGAAAATAAACATGTGATTTTTTTGTTTGTTTACTCTGACTCGATTGCACTTCAGTCAAAAGTTGAATCAAGTAACAAGTAGATATAGCTATATCAATTCTCAAATAATCTAACATGTACTATGGATGACTAAAATCTTCTTTCGAGTAACAGAATATTACAAACTCGAGCATACTAAGCATTCAGATACACCCAAATTCGAACAATAACTGAGCGAACAGGGGTATTAGAAACTATCTTGATCTCGAATCAAAATTCAGATATGGTCAATACTAAATAAGCTACAGGTTATACGTATGGTACGTGTATTAAGAGAAAAAATGCAACAAAAGTACATCTTCTAAGACCTGCAAGGAATAGCTAAGAGATGGCCACAACACACCCAAAAAATTTTAACCCCTTGAACTCATTATACTGCACACATTTTTGTATGCTAAAACGAAGACAAGACCTCCAGAAAATGGTAAAAAATGGTGAAAACCGACTTTAAATAGACAAATATAAGTGTACTCGACCCATCTCAATAAGCATTTACTGAAAAAATTTTTTAATAATGTAAAAAAAATTAAAAAAAAAAACACGTTTTTTAAGCAGCCCTAAAAAATCGACTACGGATGTAAAATTGATATATTTCTCTTAATCATCTAAAATTCAGGCCCTAAATTCGTTTCAGGAGGACGTTTCTCAAAAAAATCTGCTACATCGTTTTTCAAAAAAGCGTTAGAAACATAAAGTCACTTTTTTTTAAAACCTTTGGAAAAAAGGTCTAAAGGGGTAATGTTTAAAATTTTCCAACGATGATTATTTTAATAAATATGCATAATAATTTCATTTTTGAATATCTTTTTCAAAAAAATTCCCTTTTGATTTTTTTGAGAATTTTTGAACTTTGAGCTAGTTTTTCAATTTGAAAAAAATTGAGTCAGAGGTCTGAAATTTTTACCACATTTTGTTCAAATCATTTTGCACATATTCTAACCTCTCAATCTCCAGATTTCAAAAAAAAAAAAAAAATTAGCACACCTCATTCGACATACTTTACAAAAAAATTGATGTCTTGTCCCAACATTAAAAAAAAAAATTGGACCCCTCTCCTGCCCTCAAGAATATTTCGGTTAGGTCGCAGCATAAAATACGGGGTGTTTCAAGGTAGAAGTAAAGGATTTCAGCCAGTGACTAGGCAACATATACCGAATCTCTGTACATATGTTTGCCTACCCTCTGAATCAAACAATTTTTTCAACTTGAGAACCAAAATAGGTACGGATTTGAAATTTACTCGAGGAAAAAGAAAATTTTATCTAAATTATCATGATGTATTAGTTTTTGTGATAGTTTCGCAAGGAAGTAAGCAGTTGATAAAATAATGCGAAAAAGGGGCACTAAAACGTTCAATTTTTATCATTTTCGTTGAATTATTCAAAAATTTGTTCTCATGACACATCAATTAAATTAATATTATTGGAAGAAAAAAGTTTGCTCTTTTCAATGCCACAAAGTTCGTCCCTCCACCTCACTTAGATAAAAAATTATAAGCATTTGAAATCTCAAAAATTATAAGAAATTGAGTTGTTTTGAAATCACGCTCCTCTTTTTCAGAATTCAAATGCTCATAATTTTTCATCTAAGTGAGAAAAAGAGATGAGGTTTGGGCATTGAAAAGAGCAAACTTTTTTCCTTCAATAACGTCAATTTAATTGATGTGTCATAGCAACAAATTTTTGAATAATTTAATAAAAATTATAAAAATTTAAGGTTTTAGCGCATATGTTTCGCATTATTTCATCCACTGATTGCTTCCCTACGTTGCTTCACATTACAAAAACTAACGGCGCCATCGTATACTACATAAAATTCTCTTTCCCCTCGAATAAATTTGAAATCTTTACCTATTTCGATTTTCGAGCTGCATTCGCTTGAAAAACTTTTACAAAATTGAGAAACATTTTTATTTGAATGAGAGTACATTAGTCCCTGCAACTTGGAGGCCAGGCAAACATACGTACACAGATTCGGTATGTGTTGCCTAGTCACCGGCTGAAATCTCTTATTTCTACCCTGAAGCACCTTGTATATTCAGAGTATATGAGTTTTTTGTCAGAAAAGATAAGTAGACCAAGTACACCTTGCTTCTCAATTTCTGGGCCCTTCTGTGCCCCCCTACTTCCTTGATTTTTAAACTTATAACGACGTATCTGGGAACACATGGCTCAACCTCACTGTGGTTACAGTGTACAATGTACATGTGCTTATACGTTTATCAGAACCACTTTTGAAAAGTGGAAGTAATTAAACTAAGATAAGATATAAGCGAAAATTGAGATTAAACAATATATTTTTAAACTGCTTAGCAATACAGCAGTGAAACAAGTGTAAAAAAGTAGGTATCTATGAAACATAGTGGAAGTGACTGCAGATTGAAATCAAGCATCTCCAAACTTGACAGGTAAATTATAGTTATGTACTGTAATAATATGCTTAAGTATTTGGTTCAGGAAAAATTGACCCCGAAATATTCATTTTCTTAAAAAAAATCAAAATCAATGAACAAGAACACGAGGAGTAATAAAAATTCATCAAATGGCTTAAAATGTTTGATAATCACGATACTTGAATCGTGTTGAAATTATTTCAATCACTCTTGGTACTACGCGGTTTAAAATTTTTAAAATACAAAAATTATTCATTGTAGTAACTGCCTCTCCATGAAAAATTTTTATATCTTGAATTTTTAAAATTTTTTTAATTAGTTGGTCTATATTTTGGCGCTCTAAGCGCCATAATTATCACCTCCTCTCTACAGATGTTATTTATAAAACTTACGAAACAGTACTAAAGATTTTATAGCTTTGAACACATCGCACAAAAAAAATACTTGAAATTTCAATCAGTGGAAAATTCAAATTTGCTGACTGCATGATCACACAATGATCGAATAATACTCGAAATATACTTATAAGCTTTCACATCTGTTTAGGTACGATATGTTGGATTACAAGCAGAAGATTAAGGTTTATAGTTCTGACACAATACACATTTAATAGGCATTGGTATACCGTGTCACTTACAAGTACATCACTGTTGATGAATCTTTCCCCAAAATGGCAAAACCAGCTGGAACTTTGAATCAAATTTTATCACTGATGACAGGTAGGTAATATCCAAGTATTTCAAATTCCATCATCAAGTTCAACTTTACACTCTACCTAAGTGTAACTTGAATTCTAGTGGCTTTCAACGAAGTATCATTGGGGGTTGCAAACGGTTGGCTCGCACCTACACTGAGTTCATTACGAACCGCCAACGGTGAATATTACGTCACAATGGAGGAAAGTTCATGGATAGCATCGTTGGACCACTTTGGTAAAATATTCGGAGCTATTTTCACCGCATTTATATTGGATATCGTCGGTAGGAAAATATTATTGACATCAAGCGCGCTGGTATTTTTCCTAATGTGGCTAGTCACCATGTTCACTCGATCAGTACCTATACTGTGCCTGACGCGAATAATTTTCGGACTATTTGCGGGCATTAATGATGGCACCAATTCTACATATTTGGCTGAAAACAGCTCTCCGACAGTTCGAGGTATATTCGGAGCAGTCTGCATCACAACCTATTTCGTCGGATTACTCGTCGAATTCATCATAGCTTCGTACTTCACGTACACTACCACTTTATACGTAAACGCAATTATTACGTTCTTAGCTTTCTTATCAGTGCTATGGATTAAAGAACCTGTACAATTTTTACTTATGAAAGGAAAACATAATCAAGCAGAAAGAAATTTCGCTTGGTTACACGGTAGTAATATGGACAACGAAGAGATCAAAGTAGAATTTGAACGAATTAAACAAAACGTACAAGCGGAAAATTTAAAGAAGTCGTCGTTTAAAAGAACCATAACGTCTCCAGCCAATTACAAAAGTCTTTCAATTATGATTACGTTACATGCTTTGGTAGGGTGTACCGGGTATTACCCGGTTATGTCTTATGCCTCGTTAGCTTTCTCAGCTTCCGATATATTGACTCCTAACGAATTCACTGTTCTTTTTGGTATCGCTCAAGCTCTCGTTGTTGCTTCTACGTCCATATTTATTAGTCGTTTTAATCGTCGGACTATCATTTTGATCTCGCTTTCGTTAATTACCCTAAGCCACGTGGCTACAACCGGATTGTACTACGTGAATTCTAATATCGTCCATATTCCATATTTTCCGTGGTTAATTTTCGCCTCGATTACCTTTTATGCGAGCATATTCGCGTTTGTTTATCCCGCCATTTTTGTAATACGAGGCGAACTGTTCCCTTTAAGTGTGAAGGCTACTGGAGGATGTCTTTCTGTGATTGCTTTTTCGGCGACGAACTTCTTGACTACGAAGATTTTCCCATATCTTTCCTACGGTTATGGTATTGAAGCCAATTTTTTGCTATTTGCTGTACTGACACTCATTACTCTGGTATTCGTTTATGTATTTTTGCCAGAGACGAAAAATAAGTCCTTGATCGAGATACAAGAAATGCTGGAGAAAACTCAATAGAACATTTGTACTGTGTGGTTTTCATCGATTGATTTAGAAGGGTAATTATATCGGAGAGGTTTATTTTTTGACCAATTGCTTATTCCACACCAAAACAACCCAAAAACTAACTCCTGTCTTCCGATTTCACTCAGCATTTTTTTGTGATTTCCTCTCCGTGGTGTAGTGAAAGAATCGCTATTATTTCTGTCCTCACCATTCAGGTTATTGGGGGGGGGGGGCTTGTAATTTTTGCATAATCACGATTTTTTGTCAAATAGCTCAACTTTAAGGGCTCATATTTCCAGATTCGTTACACTTACGGTAAATATATTTACGCGATTTTATTTGTAATTCAATGAAGATTCAAAATTGATGTTGAAAATTTTGAAAGCCCAAATTCAAATTCTTGAATTGAAAGTTCAACTTTTCATGATGAGCCTAAAGGTTGAAAGCTACCATTTAAAAATCTGAAAAAATTGCCAACAATAGAACTTTTTATTTTAGTTTCAACTAATTAATTTTTAAAATGAGATCTTAAACCCCTGAGAGGTATAAGGATTTTCAATTTAGGTAAAAATTCAAAAAAAGATGCTGAGTTTGATTATGGGCTTATTTTTTTGGTCCCATCCTTCTAATCGCCCCCCCCCCCCACATAAAAAATTGGAAAAAGCAATTGACATATCAATTGTTACTAATTTGAGGTGGCTGAGCATGAATATTCACTAATTTTTTGGATCCGCCCCCAAATGCTTTCTTAGTCACCTCAAAAATTGAAAAATGCTAGAAAATGATGAAAATAAAGTGTAGCATATAGATCTGATCTTCAAAATGCCAAAAATTTGAAAAATATGGTTACAGAATAGTCGAAGATCAAAAAAGTAATTCGATATATGAACTCAGCGTCCTCGAATTAGTAAAAATTAATATTTCAGTTCAATTTTTCCATTTTTTAGAATTTTGACCCAGAAGTGTAAACCCCTTCTGCCCCCTAAGAGTGTTGAGATCCCATTTTGAAAATTATTTGGTTGAAACGAGCATAAAAGGGTCTGTTTATGGTAATTTTTTCAGATTTCTGAAGGACAGCTTTCAATCTTTATAATCGAAATAAAAAATTGAGCTTTAATCTCAAAAGTTCAACTTTAAGTTTTTAAAATTTTGATTATCAATTCCGAATCTGCTTTGGATTACCTATAAATCTGCGCAAATGGATTTATTTGAAGTCCAACCAATCTCAAAACATGAGCGTTCAAAGTTGCTCGAAAATTATAAGGGCCTCCTACCATCCCCCTAAAGGATTAAGACCGAAATGGCGGCGATTTCTTCAATAGACTACCGAAAGGAACTTGCAAAAAAATTTTAAGCGAAATCGGAAGACAGGAGTTACTTTTTGGGTCGTTTTGATATGGAATGAGCTTTTCATAAATAATTTTTCTTTTTCAAGAAATACCCAAACATATTACATTTCCGGTTGACTGTGAAAGACAATAAACCATTGAGAGCACAGAATCTCGAATGTTATCTTACTTCGTCCCAGCTCATAATTTTTTTGTGCTTCTAATATGATTTCAAAACTACCAAACACTTTGGTGAAGTGGTAATGCAGCTCACATAACAAAAGATAAGATATCCGACGAGCGAGAGAAAAGTTACTGTATTAATTTGCGGGAAATAACAGTGTTACAATTTATTGTTCATTACGACACAATCAGCGAGAATAACTTGAAAAAATGTCGAAGTTTAATGAAGCGTTACATCAAACACTTGCTGTATCGACAGGTAGTAAAACACGATTATATATCTTATAATTAATATTAGATCGTCTTTCGTTTCATCTAAACGGAATTTTTTTTTCTCCGAAATTTGTAATTTCGCCTATTTTAAAATACATTTAAACAAATAATAGTTGCTTAATTCTTTCCACGTGCATCTACAGTTTTATTCAATGAAATACGTATGGGCATCGGGAGTGGATGGCTCGCTCCAACTTTCATATTATTACAGCAATCTCGCAGCCATTTGATCCTAACACTAGAAGAATGTTCTTGGATCGCATCTTTAGATCATTTTGGTAAAATTTTAGGAGCTCTGACGGCGGCACTCTTTATGGATTCCATCGGACGTAAAGCGTTGCTGATGATTTGCTCGACAGTATTTTTTTTACAATGGCCTATCACCATATTAGCCAACTCAGTGTTGACCTTGTACGTATCTAGAATAGTATTTGGTTTCGCTTGGGGTATAAACGACAGTACAAATTCCGTATACGTTGGAGAAATAAGCTCTCCAAGTTTGAGAAGTATTTTTGGTACACTGGCCACCTCCATATACTACTTAGCTCTAACTATAGAATTAATCGTAGCGACATATTTTTCCTTCCATACTACGGCAACGATAAACGCAGCTGTAACTTTTTTAGGCCTATTAACAATCTTCTGGTTGAAAGAACCAACACAACATTTACTTATGAAAGGAAAACAAATCAAAGCTTTTGAAAACTTTATGTGGTTAAAAGGCATCAACGATGTAATTGCAAACGACGATGTGAAAAACGAATACGAAAAAATCAGTCAAAATGTGCAGAAGGAAAATGTAAAAAAGTCATCGCTACGAAAAACTCTCACTTCCTCGGCCAATTATAAAAGCGTACTTTTACTATTGGTTATTTACGCTTTGGTAGCTTTTACTGGAAATGCGCCGATTACATCTTTTGCCAGTTTATTTTTTTCCGAAACCGAAATATTTTCCACACAAGAGTTGACTGTTTTACTCGGAGTGTCTCAGTTTATCGTCGTAACCGGTACTTCATTTATGATTAGTCGATTCAAAAGAAGAACAATACTAATGACGTCATTTTCGATAATCGCATTGTCGCACGCTTGTTCGGCCATTTTGTTTTATGTCAACGATAAAATATACAAAGTGCCGCACTTTCCTTGGTTAATTTTCACCACTATTGCTACGTGCGTTAGCGTAAACGCTTTTGCGTATCCGGTTATTTTTCTCATTCGTAGCGAACTATTTCCATTGAGTATTAAAGCTTTCGGAGGATGCTTATCAGTCAGTAGTTTAGGTGCTTTTAGATTACTAACCACCAAAATGTTCATGTACATATTTACATCATTCGGTATATACGTAAATTTTGTCTTTTTCGCTCTTATCAGCGCCATTCTTGTGATATTCGTGTACTTTTTTCTACCTGAGACTAGAAACAAAACTCTAATCGAGATACAAGAAGATTTAGAAAAAGAAAATTAGACCATATTATTTGAATATAAAAAAACAAAAGAGTTGACAGATTTAAAAATTTTCCACAAAATATCATTGGGTATCACCGAGAAAATTTTTGCCGGAAAAAATTTCCCCACCTCACCCCCAACCCCTCACTCTTTATTGAAAAAACGTTTTTTTGAAAATAATTCTGTACTCACGCGCACGTATTTGAGGATAAATCATGATTTCAATTAGAGGAATGTTGGGTCTATCGACATGAAATTTTCCAAAATTGTCCACCTCTTGAAGGGGCCGGGGAGAGAAATTGACCAAAAAAACTTCGAATTGTTACAGTTGCGGGTGGGAGGGAGGGAGGAGGTACATGAAATTTTTTTACCAAAACATATGTTTCGGCGAGAATATTTTTTTCAATTTTTTTGGGAATTTGGGCCGTTTTTAAAAACTTGAAAAATGCTCAAAATCGCGTTTTTCTCAGAAATAATCGCTAATACGTAAAAAATGAATACGAGTGAAGTTGTTCAGCGTTTAATTTCATATCAGATCACACCATAAAAATTTAGGCAGAATGACATAATTGCAGAATTGTGGTGATGGGTACATAGGGGAGAGCGGAGGTAAAAATGCGAACGATAGGCTCGAACGAAAAATAAACGCCAAATTCGTATTTAGCGTGTTTGAATTAGTCTTTCGAAAAATTTCCAGAAAACTTTTTTCATTTTTTGAAAATTTTTGAACTTAGAGCTCGTAGTTTTGTGAATTGAAAAAATTGATTCTGGAAAACTGTAATTTTTACCACATAATTTTGTGATTATTTTGTAATTATTATGGCCCAGCCGTTTGCAGATTTCCAATAAAAGCGCAATCCCCCTCACCCAACCCGGTACCTATCCATTTATTTATTTCTGCCCTCACATAACCACTTGAACGTAATAAGTACGTAGATTTACTTGTTAGTAGATAAATTTTTTTCATATTGTTACCTTATCATCGTATCCAAATAAATTTTTTTACTCGATAAAAGTGTCACACTAATTACTCAAAGATTTACCCATTTTCCCCACATGTATGTACAGCGTATCCCACGAAATGTCTGGCAAAATTTAATTATAGGTAGTACTTGTGGAGATGGACACAAAACGTTATCACGATACGTTTCCAATTTTGAAAATTGACATTTGTATTTCTATGGAAAGAAATTTTTTCAAAAATATGAATTTGGTTGCGAAAATCAAAAATACTAATAAAAGTAAAAAGAAAATGTTATGTAAAAAATGTTTATAAAATTGAAATTGAACGAAATATGTTGAAAATGAATTTTTTTTGCACATTTTCCATCGGGGAAATTTTTTTATTCCGAACCAAAATTTGCGATTTTTAGTGGATAGTACACGTCTTTTAGAGTAATTTTAGTTATTTACAAAAAGTTGAAAAAATAAAAATTTACAGAGCTGTAATGTTTTAAAAAATTGAAATTTTTAAAAATTTGATTAAAATATTTTAAACCAACGCTACCTTATAAGTTTCAATTTTTTCAGCCTTTTGTAAATAACTAAAATTACCCTAAAAGACATGTACTATCCACCAAAGGTTGCAAATTTTGGTCTGCGATGAAAAAAAATTCCCTTATGGGGATATGTAAAGAAAAAATTTACCTTCAACATTTCACATTTCCTTCGATTTTAATTTTATAACATTTTCTTTCAACTTTTATTAGTATTTTTGATTTTTGCAATGAAATTCATATTAAAAAAAAAGAATTTCTCATAAAAACTCAAATGTCATGAAGAAAAATCATCGTAGCCCCTTCAATTTTCAAGATACGCAACGCTTTGTAATGGTTTATTTGTCTGCCTTCGCGAGTACTACCTATGATTACATTTTGGCAAACGTTTCGTGGGATACCCTGTAGTACAATTAAAATTGTCGAAGATAACGGCAAATACAGGGTAATTAAATGATTACAGGATTAAGTTATTATACGTTTCAGAACGCCGGATTGATAACATAGTGAAATATCAATCAAACTTACATCATCCAAACTGGTAAAAACTATAGAAAAATTTAAAAAGAATTGAATTACAAGAATACGACAAAAAATATGCAATTTTTCGTTAAAAACTGAATTTTGATGGATGCGGTTAAAAGTAGACGTTGATTACCTTTTTCTTCAATCTTTATTTTTCATGTAATTAATTGGAAAAATATCACACTTTTTAATGTCTAATTTTCAGACCAATCGTTGGTAGAAAAATTAGTAGGTACTTTTATCTTAACAACAGTACTATTTGTGAGAAGTGACAGTTTCAAGCTAAAGATAAGATAAATTATAATTACGAGAAATGAAATTACCTACATAGTAACATTTTTCTGAGCTAAGTGAGTTCAGGTGGAAGCGAATTCAAGAAAAGATCGAAAGTACTATTGGGAAATATTTCCACATATCATTGATAAATTCAACAGGTAAATTACAGTCTCGCAATACTTTATTCATAAAATAATTTCAGTGGATTTGGTATAACTTTAAATGACTTAAAATCAATTTAACTTTAACACAATTCAACGAAAATTTTTTCTATACTATTAAGAATTTAATATATTCCCTTTTACCGCCGGAAAATCAAAACAAAAAAATAAAACGAACAAATTTTTGGAAAAAAAAATCTTAAAATTTCATCACAACAAATGTATTCTAACTTCTCAAAGATAATTTGACATTTGTTTATGATTGATAAGTTGTACGTTGAACCGGTGGAAGAAGAGTTGTCTGCTGCAATACACATTTTATACCAAATATTGTATTATTCACCATCTTATAGTACCATTTGGGAAGAATTTTTCATTAAAATGGCAAAATTAGCAGGAACACTGAATCAAATTCTATCGCTTATGACAGGTATGATTTTTGAAAATTTCACCAAGGCACAGTTCCATTCTATAAGATTAGCACATCTAATTTTATAATTTCAATTTCAGTGGCTTTTAACGAAATGACACTGGGAATCGCCAATGGTTGGCTAGCACCGACTTTGAATTCATTACGATACCCAAACAGCGAATTTTACGTCTCCATGGAAGACAGCTCATGGATAGCATCATTGGATCACTTTGGAAAAATGTTGGGAGCAAGTTTTACCGCATTCGTACTCGATATCGCAGGCAGGAAGATTTTATTGACATCCTGCGCATTGGTATTTTTTATGATGTGGATAGTGGTGCTATTCACAAGATCTGTACCTGTGCTTTGCGCGGCGCGATTAATTTACGGATTTTTTTACGGCATAAATGACGGTACAAATTCTACGTACTTGGCTGAAAATAGTTCTCCAGCAATTCGCGGAGTATTTGGAGCTGTATGTATAAGCCTATTCTACATCGGTCTGCTTTCCGAATTCACCGTGGCTACGTATTTTTCGTACAGAAGCACCGCTATTATTAACGCATCGGTCACATTTTTAGCTTTTTTATCTGTGCTGTGGATTAAAGAACCGGTGCAATTTTTACTCATGAAAGGAAAACACAACAAAGCGGAAAAGAATTTCACTTGGTTGCACGGCAGCAATATGGACAACGAAGAGATCAAAGTTGAATTCGAACGAATTAAACAGAACGTGCAAGCGGAAAATTTGAAAAAATCATCATTCAAGAAGATCGTAACATCTCCAGCTAATTACAAAAGTCTATCCATTATGATCACCATACATGCTCTGGTAGGATGCACCGGGTATTTTCCAATCATGTCTTACGCTTCGATGGCCTTCTCAGCTACAGATATCTTGACTCCCAACGAGTTCACTGTATTATTCGGTATAGCTCAAACGATCGTTGTGGCTTCGACATCTTTCTTTATCGGTCGTTTCAATCGTAGAGCTATCATTTTGCTCTCATTTTTCTTGATCACTTTAAGCCACTTCATGACAACCGGATTGTATTACGTTAATTCTAACATAATTGCAATTCCTTATTTTCCATGGCTGAGTTTTATGTCGATAACATTCAGCGCCAGCGTTTTCGCTTTCGTATACCCGGCCATTTTTGTTATTCGTGGTGAACTTTTCCCTCTAAGTGTGAAAGCCGTTGGAGGATGCCTTTCGGTGATTGCCGTTTCGGCGACCAGTTTCTTGACTACTAAAATATTTCCTCATCTTTCACAAAGCTACGGTATCGAAGCCAACTTTTTGTTGTTTGCTTTGCTCACCCTTATTACTTTGATATTTATCTACGTATTTTTACCAGAAACAAAAAATAAATCGTTGATCGAAATACAAGAAATGCTCGAAAAAACCCAATGAGTAAATGGATACGAATTTTTTTCCAATTTTCGATTATTTGGCCAAGTTCAACTATTGATGTTATTCGAATGAGAATTTCAATTTTCTTATTCTCAAGGTTGAATGAAAATTTTGACCAAGTTTTCAAATAAGGTCATTTTTTTTTCTATTTTATAATATTGATGAAGTTGAAATATCTTTCTATTAAATACATTTAGGAATCTTCTTTGTACTACTTTTATCGCAGAAAAAAAAAATGCTAAAAGAGTTTGTATTGTTTTGTTATTTCCATTATTCTAATTTTCCTTTTCAGTTCAATATCATCATTTTTAATAAAAAAATTAGTACCACTCGAATTAAAAATTAATCTCAAATTCGTGTTTAGAGGATCAAATCACTTCTACCTGGAAACTTATCGCGTTCATTTCATAAAGATTATAGAAATAAAATTTCTCGACTAAATTTTTTTATGCTCTAAAAGATCATGATTTTGGAAAAAATTATCAAAAATTCAAAATTCTCGTAAAATTATTATAAAAAGTGTTGTTGGATGACTATAAACAGAAGAAAATCCTTTTGCATCAATTATTTCAGTTTTTTATATTTTTGAAAATCCAACCAAAATTTATAAATAAATCTGGGTAGGTGCATGTCAAATTTTCACCCCTACCATAATTTAGAGGGGAGATATGTATGAAATAACCTTTTCTTAAGTTTAAAAAGTGACAAACCCATCATTTCTACCCCCTTTTTCTATTTACGATGGGTTAATTTGATTTTCAGTGAATTTTGACAGGACATATCTTGAAATACCCTCAGTTTTTAGAGTCTTTGGCCATTTTTACCATAAATCATAATTCAAAATTAAAAATTAAAAAAAAAACAATTTTTGCAATATTAGTCCCTCAGAGCCCCTTTCTTCAAATAAAGCATAACTGAATTTTGATCCGAGGCCAATCACTCTCCAGAATGTCAAATCCGATGCTAATCTACGCGTATTTCTCAAACTTGATCAATAATTTTTATTTCACGGCATAAAATTGAAAAAAAAAATATATATATAAAATGATAAAAAATAAATTAAAAAAACGATAGAATAAAAATAAATAAAAATTAAAAAAAAGTAAAATGAAAAAAATGAAAAAATAAACATGAAAATAATAAAAAAAATAAAAATAAAAAATGCTTTTTAATTTAAAAAAATTAAAAAAATTAATTTTTTCAAATTTAAAAAAATGAAAAAAAAATTTTTTAGTTGAAAATTATTTTTAATTTTTTTGTTATTCCAAAAAATAGAAAAACGAAGAAAAAATAAACATGAAAATAAATATTTGACATGGCCAAAGGTGGCCATAATGGTCTTCTAGAACCCCAAAGTGGATACTCACCAATAGACAGATTCCATTTTTGTATGATAGATTTAAAATTTTCTTTTGCTCATTTCTCCACACTTATTGGTTAAAAAATGTCGAAAGAATTTTAGTACATAGCCCTTTCTTCCCTCACATGAGAGAATCGGTTCCAACTCTTTGGTATTAATACGCTTTTATGACGATTTTTATTAACATGAAACGCACGAATTTTTATTTTAGCGGCGAAGAGGGTGAAGTGGTGAGGCGAAGAGGGGGGGGTCTTACGCTCGAAAATTTTTTTCAGTGCCTTAGGTAAATCCTTATCGAGAGCCGATCCTCCCAAAATCCACCTATAGTAAGAAAGAAAAACATTTTGTGTCTTTAAAATAGCGATGATGTAACTGATATAAATACTCAGTCTCTTGTGCATCATATAAAAGAATTATGAAATAGGATTACTCGAATAATCAATCGAATTCTGACATAAATCAAATAAAAAATGATTACTTAGATATACCTAAGAGGTATAACTCAAGATAAGAATACTCTCAAGTTAATATATATTTACGTATTGTCGAGCTTACGAGCGACAATAATTAAATAATAACGTAGTCTGTGAAACGTGTTAATAATTTCACAATGCTGCTAAAATATAAAGAAGCTTTCCATCACACTTTGGCCATGCTGACGAGTAAGTATACTTCCTCTGTTTTTATGCTCCAAAAATATTCAAATATTAAGCATAAATCCAGGTTTATACATATTTACATTTTTGAATTTACCTCTAATTTTCAGTTGGCTTTAACGAATTCTGCTCTGGAATGGGAGTAGGATGGGTATCACCGACGTTGAACGCTCTTCAAAGATCAGACTCGAGTAAAACCATGTCAATGGAAGAATTTTCTTGGATAGCATCGATCGATCAATTTGGTCGAATATTAGGATGTATTTTAGCAGCCATCATACTGGATAAGATTGGAAGAAAATCTATGCTGATTTGCAGCGCCATGATTTTCTTTCTCGTATGGATTATTTTGATATTTTCAAAATCATTTATCGTTATATGCACAGCACGTGTAATATTTGGTATCGCTGTGGGTATTGAAAGCGGTACAAACTCCGTTTACATAGGAGAAAATCTATCACCAAAAATGAGAGGTTTTTTCGGTACAATGAGTTTGGCAATGTACGATGTTGGTATGTTTTGCGAGACCGTCTTAGCTACCTGTTTCCCATATCGTACGACAGCTATTTTGAATTTCTTCATTCAAGTTGCATTCTTCCCAGCATCGTACTGGTTACGAGAATCGGTACCATTTTTATTAATGAAAGGTAAACAAGATCAAGCTATGGAAAACATAATGTGGCTAAAAGGTGTCACAGACGCTGATGACGTGAAAACGGATTTCGAAAAAATCAAACTCAACGTACAAGCGGAAAAGGCTAAAAAGGCATCGTTTGCTAAACTTCTCACTTCTCGGGCCAATTACAAAAGTACCTCGATTATAGTAATTATTTACTTACTAGGGGGCATGACTGGATACGCGACTATTTTATCATACGCATCTCTCATGTTCCCCTCTTCCGAAATTATGTCGCCGAACGCGTTTACAATTTTATTCACGGCTGTACAACTGATAATCACGCTAATGGCGTCTTTTCTCGTCGATAACTTCAATCGTCGATCACTGATCATAACATCTTTTACCATGGCTGGAGCCATTCATTGTTTCACAGCGTTTTTATACTACATGCAATATAATCTGTTCGAAGCTGCTTATGGCCCTTGGTTCATTTTCCTGTCCATTACACTTTATTCGGTTGTTTATCAATTCGTATATCCGGCTTTGTTCCTAATTCGTAGCGAATTATTTCCTCTGAGTATTAGAGCTATTGGCACATGCGTCACCAGAATTGGAATATCGTTTATTAATTTCGTCATGATTAAAATCTTCATGTATATTTACTCTAATTTTGGTATTCATTATAATTTCGTGATATTCGCATTTTCCAGTTGGATACTAGTCCTATATGTTTATTTCATTTTACCCGAAACTAGAAATAGATCGTTGATCGAAATTCAAGAAGCACTCGAAAAGCAAAAATAATCTCGTGTTTAGTCATTACAATCAGCGATATGAGGTCAGGATAGATTACAATGGCTTTATTTTATCTGAAAAAAAGTCAGATAAAAATTTGATGTACATGTTCTAGTAATTACAAATTTCGTTGTTTCGAAACGATATCTCATAAATTTTTATATTTGTAATACTTGTAATAAATTTCTGCGAAATTTTCCATTCTATCCTCTCTTTTTTTTTGATAAACCTACATTTTTATTCAACTCGCAATTAGTTTTAATTCTGATATATGAGCACCGAAAATTCCTATGTAGCGCACCGCGCATCACGACGCAATGCAATAAAGGGAAATATCATTTAGATTTTAAATTCCACATAAGTTTCAGAGGGGGAGGGGCAGAGGAAAATCCAAAAATTTATAATACTTTCGAGTGGGATATCGAAATCTAAATTAATTGAATTCGTAACTCCGAAAGTTCAAGCCCTGGAGGTGGGGGAGGAGGTAAGGAGCAGGAAGAGTAGGATTGCAAAAATTGAAATATTTTCGAGTGGCTATCGAAATACATATGAATAATTTTACGTGGTGATTCCGAATCTAGCACTTATATAGCTCTAAAACTCCAGGTGAACTGCAAGGGGAGGAGAAGAAAAATCCAATATTGGCCGTATTTTTGAACGGGGCAGCGAAACATACAGAGTGTTCCGTCTCGATAGTACCTCCTTCATACCACAAGCAGAGCAACGCCAATTGAACTCATGTAGAATGAGTTGCCTATCAAAAACATTGCAAGGGTTACGCTATAGACATTCAAATTTTTCATTTTTAAAAAATTTAGAGCGATTTTCGAAAAATTCCAATTTGAAAACTAAAAATGGTAGTGATGTCTTGTTTGCGCTAAAATGTGCTAAATGCAATGTCGTATTTCCGGTAAAAAAAATTACAGCCATAGGTTATGTGGTTCGTGAAATATGACGATTAAAATGTAAAAAAATGTTTAAAAATATTGAAAATTAAAAAAAATTTTGTTCATAACTTTTTAAAAGCTTTTCAAGTACCCAGTTGGAAAATTTTTCATGAAATAACCGCTGGCATAATTAAATTTTCTCCAACTTTTTTATATATTTAAAAAAAAATTGTTAGGTTCATTTTTTTTCCTTTTTTTCAAAAAAAAAAATTTGATGAAAAAAAAATTTTGGCAAAAAACGTTCTTTTATTAATAACATTTCACGGAGTATAGCACGAATGAAAAATATCTAGTAAAATTAAATGAAATTATTTTTTTATCAAATATTACAATAGGTACGTAATTTTTTTTCGGCTTTTATGAGAATAAATTTTTTGAGTATTTTGCTATTCTTTGAGATTAATTTTTTTTTTTAGAAATCAGGATTTGGAAAATAGCTAAGGAACCAAACGAGAAAGCCTTGTTTAGACACAGTTGAACAGTCAGAATTTAATTTGCTTTTACCATTATCAACATGATCAAGAGTTATGATTGGTGCAAAAAATAAGCTAAGTAACTGATTAAACAGTTTGACCTTAAAAATATAAATTTCGAAGAACCACTTTCATTGCTTATGATAAATAACTGATAAAATATACACGTATATCTATGTATACAGCTAAGAAATAATCAGAAAACTACACCAATGCCACTGGTATATTAGTGGCTATGTAGTGGATACGATGGTGCGACCGTTTATTTCAACGTACAACTCTGACCAAGTAGAGTAACATTCGAAATCGTGTACGTACAGAAAATAAAAAATTAAATACCACAAACAGGAAATGAAAAGCCGAGAAACTTTTCATCAAACCTTAGCTATGTTGATAGGTAAGCCATGCACATATTTGATTAATGATTACTTTTTAAAGATCAATTAGATTTAGAGAAATGGGTAATTAATTAATCGTTTAATTGCACAAAATTTCAGTCGGTTCAAACGAGCTTGGAATAGCGATCGGATACGGATGGTTGGGACCAGTTCTAAAAATCTTACAAGACCCCACAGGTGAATTTTCCTTTACGTTAGAACAATGTTCGTGGATAGCATCGCTCGAGCATACTGGTAAAATGTTGGGTGCAATCTTGGCAGCAATTTTTCTCGATACGATAGGACGTAAATTTTTATTATCTACAAGTGCGACTATATTTCTATTGATGTGGTTGATGATCCTGGTCTCAAAATCAGTAGCTGTAATTTATTTGGTACGTATCGTGTATGGTATAGCTCTTGGGATTCACGACAGTACGAGTTTTGTCTATTTGAGTGAAAACAGCTCGCCATTTATTCGCGGTATATTCGGCACAATTAGCCTATCGTTATATTACCTTGGTGTAGTAATCGGTTTAATTGTAGCTACATATTTATCGTATAGAGAAACAGCATTTGTCAACTTTGCAATCGAATTAGTAGCGATTATATCCATCTTCTGGATAATAGAACCGGTACAATATCTACTCATGAATGGTAGACGTAACCAAGCTGAAGAAAATTTTATCTGGTTAAAAGGTGCCCAAGACTTGAACGAGGTAATCGACGAATTTGAAATAATTAAGAAAAACACTTCGATCGAGAAAAACAAAAAATCATCTTTAACTGAAACTTTCACATCTCCTGCTAATTACAAAAGTCTCCTAACCATATTAACCACAAATTCTTTAGCTGGCATGATAGGGTACCACGAAGTGATATCGTTTGCACCTACGTTCTTCCCTTCAACCGAACTTCTTACACCGAACGAATTTACTATCTTACTCTGCATGGTTCAATATTTGGTCGCCTTATTCAGCTCGTTTATAATCGAACGATTCGAAAGGAAATCTATACTATTGAGCTCATTCTCACTCATAGCACTCGCTCATGCTACCACAGCAGCTCTATTTTTTCTTCAAAATACAATCGGTCGAATACCCTATTTTTCGTGGCTGGTTTTCATTAGTATTGCATTTTTTGTCAGCGCTTTTACCATCGCAGATACAACTATTATTCTCATTCGAGGCGAATTATTTCCGTTAAGTATTAGAAGTATAGGAAGTAGCATGTGTATCATCGGTTACTCAGTTACCAGTTTCCTGGTGACTAAAATATTTTTATTTGTGAGTCGACGCTATGGTATATACTTCAATTTCGTGATATATTCGATATTTAGCGCGATATCGGTTTTAATTGTTCGATTTATTTGTATTTTGCCCGATACAAGGAATAAATCCTTGGTCGAAATTCAGCAATATTTCGAAAATCAAGATAAAACTTTGTTCGATGAAGAAGAAAAAAATAAAAGTTTTATTAAAAAGTGAATGAAATTTTCCGTTGCGTTTTTTTTTAGGTGCTTATCTCCAAGTGTGATAACAGCTTTCAATTAAAATTTTGACTTTCTACATAAGTTATAGGCCGTGATATGGCTTCAAAGAAAACATTATCTTTCCTCCTGTTGAGAAAGTAAATTTTGACTTTTTACATAAGTTGTAGGCTGTGAAATGGCTTCAAAGTAAACATTATCTTTTTACCTGTTGTGAAAGTAATGAATGCTGTGAAAATATGTAAGTTGCACAAACGATATGCTACTCAGTTTCACTAGTGGGGGTAAAGTTGAGAATGAATAAAGGATGGTTTAAAGGAGAAAACTCCATTTTTCTACAGAAAGCCCTTGTGCACAAAGGTAGGCCGAATTATTTCGTTTTTTTTTTTTTTTATAAATCTACAAACAACAGAGTTACAATAGTTACAAAACGGCCTAAAAATTACGTGGTGAAAATTTCACCTTTTTATCTCAATTTTTTTCAATTTATAAAACTGACTCAAAAGTTCAAAAATTTTCAAGAAAACGAAAAACAAATTTTGTTGGACCTAAATTGGGCTTCTAAAAGGGGAGGGGAATTGCTAAATTTTGGACATCGGTGCCGATTTATGACGTCAAAAATCTTATGTTCGAGCTTAAAAGAAAATTTTTAGCTTTTGGACTCAAACTAAGCGCCAAAATGAGGCGTTGGAATTTCAAAATTTTGCAAAATGCAAACAAATGGGTGTCGGATTCGGTATATGGGGATTTCCAATGCGCTATTTTGGGATCTTGAAACTATTAAGGTCCAAGACAATTTTGAAGCTTGGTAAACTGACACCAACGTTCTAAATTTGATATATTTTGGATTTTTAACCTCCCCTTCAGAAGCGCAATTTGGATCCAACGCTCAAATGGCTGTCAGAATCGAATTCTATGGCCGCAAATATCCCTGAAATAGACTTATTCAATTTTCGGCTCGCTGGAATTTATAGCTGACTCACCTAGGTAAAAATATTCATTTTAACAAGAATTTTCAAGTGTCACTTTTTTTCCCCTTTCGCCATAGTTCCGTCTCATGACCATCCAGGATAAAAGTACAAAAGCGAAAATCCCCGCCTTCTGACGCTCTACAACGTTTGTCTGGACCAAAATTTCAAATTTCTACATATTTTGGTTCTTAAGCTACACTCATTTGAAAAACTTATACGAAATTGGTGGAAAATGTTGTTTGAATCATAGTACATCAGTTCCTGCGACTCAGAGATTAGGCAAACAATCGTACACTGACTCGGTATGTGTTGCCTAGTCACTGGCTGAAATCCCTTACTTCTATTCTGAAACACTCTGTATTTTTGATATTCAATCAACTGACCGAATTTTATACTTTTCAACTTTTATCCGTCTCGTTACGATTCTAAAATGTTGGCCAACTGTAATTTTAATCTTTAGACCCTTCAAATTTTATTAACCTAAATCTGCTTTCAAACTAATCTCGTTCGCTAATCATTTGGTATACTTTTATTTTCATAGAAAAAATTAAAAAAAAAAACAGAAATGTTAGACTTATATGGGTAGGATTTAATATTCAGATTTTCTTCTAGAAAATTGGTATAAAAATTGAAATAAGTCATATTCCGAGTACCTTTTTGACGAAATAAATAACTGATTTCAACTATCACGAGACTTAAATCATATTGAAGGATGATGCATTCTAGATGTCTTCCTCTTCATTTTAAAGTTCAAGTTGATGGAATAAATTGATTTGGGTCGGGTCGGGGGACGGATGGATCTTCGTCACAAATAAAAATTTTTCAAAACCACACGAGATGTATAACTGATCAAGAAATTGAAATTGCACGACGATGCATGAATTGAAACAAAATTTCATATAAAAAAATTGGCAAATTGACCGCAATGTAACCTCAGTAAAAACTTGTTCGATGAGCATAATTAATTACCCGCGATGAACAATTGAGACGTACACACTGTTGACAAATTAATCAACCGCAATGAAGAAAATTGTATCGTTACGATGGTCACTGTTCAGTCTCACGGTGCAAAATTTATAAACAAGTAAAAGTCGCGTATTGTGTTCGTAACGAAAAAAGCTCAAAAGTGAAAATGAAAACCCGAGAAGCTCTTCACCAAACTTTAGCCATTATGATAGGTAAGCTACTAGAATTTTTTTTCCAGCTTAATTTTACCTATATCTGGTACCAATGTTTTAAAAACAAACATTCCAGTTGGTTTAAACGAGCTCGGTTTAGCGGTCGGAAATGGCTGGTTGGCTCCTGTATTAAAAACTTTGCAAGACGCCAAAGGCGAATTTTCGCTGACGTTTGAACAATGCTCGTGGATCGCATCGCTCGAACATATTGGTAAAATATTCGGCGCTATGATAGCGGCAGTTTTACTCGACGTGGTTGGACGTAAATCGCTGCTGTCAGTATGCGCGATGACTTTTTTTCTAATGTGGTTGGTTATCCTGTTCACCAAATCGGTATTCATAATTTACGTAATACGTATCGTATTCGGCATAGCTTGCGGAATCAACGACGGTACAAATTCGGTATACTTGGGTGAAAATAGCTCGCCTTTCATACGAGGTATATTCGGTACCATAACTATATCCATATATTTTCTCGGCCTTTTAATCGAGCTCATCATAGCCACGTATCTATCGTACAAGACTACAGCGTTGGTCAACTTCGTCATCGAATTCTTATCATTTATATCGGTCTTTTGGATGGTCGAACCGGTGCAATATTTATTAATGAAAGGTAAATACGACCAAGCTGAGAAAAATTTCATCTGGCTGAAGGGCGTCAAAGAACCGAACGAGGTAATCCACGAATTTGAAAAAATCAAGCAAAATGCCTACGCTGAAATATCAAAGAAATCATCGTACGCGAAAATTCTCACATCTCCGGCTAATTACAAAAGTCTCCTTATGATGTTGACCATATATTCGTTGGCTGGTATGACAGGCTACCATACGATATTATCTTTTGCTTCAATGTCGTTCACATCTACCGATATATTAACACCGAATGAATTTACCATCTTACTAGGAGTAGCACAATTTTTAGTCGTCGCTTCGACCTCGTTCATTATCGGAAAATTTAACAGAAGATCCATTTTACTCATATCATTTTCACTAATATCATTAGCTCATGCCTCGACTGCTGTACTATTCATTGTACAAAACACAATCGTACAAATACCCTATTATCCTTGGTTAATTTTCATCAGTATTACATTTTTCGCCAGCATTTACGCTTTCATGTATCCAGCTCTATTTCTTATTCGTAGTGAGCTGTTTCCATTGAGTATAAAAGGTATTGGAGGTAGTATTTCAATCGTCGGTTATTCGGCTATGAGTTTCTTGACGACCAAAATATTCTTCATTGTGAGTCATAATTACGGTATACATTTTAATTTTATCATATTTTCTGTAATAAGCGCCGTTTTAGTTATATTTGTTTATTATATGCTGCCTGAGACGAGAAATAAATCATTAATCGAGATCCAAGAACTATTAGAAAAAGAGAATTGAATTTTATATTTGTATTTTTTTTTCTGTTTGATCGAACAAAATTTTTATTGTATACGAATTACAAATAAATTACAATTTAAATATCAAAACTTTTTAAATTTTATTTCAACTCTGATAAGCTTTAACTAAAAGTTCTATTTAATTCGTGAAATTTAAATTCGACATGGGCCTAACCGTATTGAAATAAAATTCAACGCTGATCTGTGTAAGAGGTAGAGGTTTATTTTGGAGTAAATAGGAGGTATTGTGTGGGAAAATTCTGAACAATGAAATAAAACCATCCACGGTACCGGTTTTTGGAAGTAAAACCGGGTGTAATAAAGCTAAAAAGGCAAAAAATCCAAATAGTTACGCCTAGGTCCCTTGCCAAATTTGGAAGTAAAAGAGCATATAGTCGGGTAAAAGGGGCAATCGACCACTTGACCGAGATTTTCAAACAATCTAGTTGAAGTTGGTCCCAGTGGCCGAAAAACTCTCTGGTAAAAATTCTGCCCTTTCATCTCATCTCTACTCCTCCCTCTCGCCTGTCATAACAGTCTGATTATTTTCGAAATACGAGTTCAACTTATAAATTTTTATATTCTTCAATTCTCAATAGATTTTTTTTTTAATTTTTTGCGATCAATTTTTCATTACGAAATACACATATCAAAATTTCAAAAACAAATAACTAAATGTTACTTCAGACCAGGAATACCGGAAAAAATATAATAAATACACAGGGTGTTCCGCTTCGATGGTACTTCCTTCATACCACAAGTAGAGCAACTGAAATTATACATGTGTGTAATGTTTTTCCTATTATAATCAGTAAAGGGGTAAAGATACACAGATCTGAATTTTTTTTTTGAAAATCTTAGGTCGTTTTCAAAAATTTCTGTATTTTTATACAAAAATGCTAGAAATGTCCAGTTTGCACTGAAGTTTAACGTACATGGTGAAGTATTTCTAGTAAAAAACTTGAAAGTAAAAGCGAAGTAGTTTGTGTGATATCTTGAACAAAGTAAGAAAAAACATTAGAATTTTGTCAAACAATTTCCAAATTTTTACCTTTAACTTTTGAAAAAGCTCATATAAGTATACAATTGGAAAATTAATTTTTTTTTCCGATTTTTTCAAAAAAAAAGTTTTAGAAATATAAATTTTACCAGAAAAGCTGTTTTCACAAGGATTACTTTTTTTTGCAAAAAATTTTTTTTCATAAAAAACTTTATTCTAAAAACAACAAAATTTCATAGTTACATTTTTTCGCCAAAATTTCTAAAGTACTTGAAGGTAATATGATGATGCCATATGATGGGGGGGGGGGGGGGTTCCTTATTACTTCGAAAAATATTTTTCAATCGGATATTTGTAAGAGTTTCTTCAAAAGTTGATGGAAAAAATCTGAAATTTTTTTGCAAATTTATAGTGTTTTCTCTTACATTTTTCAAGATATCTCACAAACAACTTCACCTTTACATTTAATTTTTTTACTAGAAATACGGCTCCGTGTATGTTAAACGTTGGCATAAACCGGATGCATTTAGCTTTCTTAGAAAAAGATGCAGAAATTTTTAAAAATGACCTCAGATTTTCAGGCGAAAAAAAAATCACCTCCTTATATCTTTGCCCCTGCAATGATTAGTATAAGCAAAACATCTAACATGCGTCTAACTTGAGATGCTCTATTTGTAGTATGAAGAAAGTACTGTCGAAGCAGAACACCCAGTATATTGTGTAGTAGATCTGTATCTGGAATATTTTTTTCAGCATTTTTTTTTGGTGATGGAAGATCTTTGAAAATACCAGAAATTTTTACTTGAATTTATTCTTCTTGATCATTTATAATTTTTTTTCTTCTAAACTTTGTTGGGCCATTACAAAGTTCAAAGCCGATTAGGAAGTAGGGTTTAGGTAGCGGACCAAAATCTTTACCAGCAAGTTTTTACACTAAAAGGACCATCTTTCACCAAAAAGAAAAAATCCCAGTGAAGAGCTGATTCGTCCTTCTTACCACACAACGTTTTTCCAGGGGAGTTACACACGAGACGGACTTTTTAAAAGCCTAATAGAAAAGAAAATCGCCATATTTCCTCTTCTAATTAATTTAGGAAGCTGATTTTTTGTTAGCCAAATTATATAACTTTTAATCCTCAATTAATTGACTTGAGAATAAGCAATTTCTATGATTTTTGCTCCTCAGCACCTTCTCGCCCAAATTTGTACAGAACTTAATTTTGAGCCAAAATCACTCATACTACCAGGCTAATCCCAGCGGACCAATTTAAACAATTATGATCAATCCTGAGTAGAGTAAATGATTTTAATCTTCGGTAAAAATAAATAATTTAAAAAAAATGACAGGTGACGTGCCTAGAAATGATCTTTACATTTTTTTAGGATTTCAAAACGGATTTTTATACCCACCCCCCCATCCATAGTAGACCGATAGCTCATAATAATCTGGGTTTACTTACCAATACAATGTATAGAAAATTAGGATACAAATCAGAGGAGTGAATTTTCTCGATTTAGAAAAAGAATATCAACTTGAAGAAATAATTTCACAAAAACGAAAAAAATTACACCTAAATCTCTTCATAAATTCCAGTACCTAAAAAAGAATTTTTAAATGTACCGTTTACAAAATTCGAGTCCTTTTTGTCACATTTTTTACGGGTAAAATATTCCATAATTTTACAAATCAATACATCGAGCACAAGAAGTAAGAATATCAACTTGGAGAATAATAATCATTTCATAAAATATCATCTCTATTTCATATTCTTTTCCTCTCTTTACACGATAAAAAAAAAAAATACCAATGAACTAAATCCTGATTCGAGTGCCAATACATAGCACAAAGTAATCCGTACGGTACATATACCACATATAGCGCTTCATTCGATAAATAACTCGATGAGTTGCCTATACTTTCTTGGAAGGAAAAAATAATCCACTTGATATGGTGTATTTTTTGAAACACTAGCACCGTGAAGAGTATACTTCTCGTTTCAACAATTGGTTTATGATTTAGTTTTGATAGATAGTACATTTTATTTTATATTTTTTTTTCCATTCACAATAAAAATTTTCTTTCATGGATCGATGCCTAAAATTCAATAGATAAGTGTAATTCTTCCACGCGAAACTTCAATGCTCGAAGCTCGATAAAGCTAGAGGATTTTCCTAATAACAATTCGAGCTTGCGTTGCGTATCTATCATAAATGATAAAACAAACATTTCGGTACTTAATTTTTCTGTTTTAAAAAGGGCGTGATTACGATAACGATGCCTCGGGTAAATTGATAATTACATAGAAGCCGTTTATCATCGAATAGAATGAAATTAAAAGTGTTACAGCAACGTTATAATAACCAAGTGAAGACATTGTTCGCGATTGAATGCTTTTCATGTATAAGTACAAAAAAATCAACGCACGATGCCACAGCTTAAAGAAAAATTCCACCAGTCTTTAGCCACGATGACAGGTATATACATAAACTTTTACCGTTTACATAATTTTAAAGCTACCCACATACGTATTTATGGTATAATGTGCTTAAGTACTTTATTTTTTAATACGTCGCGCAATTTTAGCATATTTACTCAAATCGTAGGTACGTACGAAGGTAGCTAGGTAGCTACGTACGAGTACAGAATACATCTCGGAGAACGTTTCATTTTATCGTTATTGAAAGTTTTCGCATACAACTCAGAATATGCATATACAAGAGAAATTTCATCTCGTAAAAGTTTTTTTTTTTTTTTTTTTTTTTTTGAGAAGACTCCGACTCGAGAAAAGCAGAGAAATTAAACCACTCGCTCAACTCACGATAATCAAAACTTGTACCGAAAGATTCTTTCTACTCCATACGCATTGTTAAGTTTGCTTTTCGTTTCAGTTGGCTTTAACGAGTTTTGTTCTGGAATGGGAGTGGGATGGACAGCGCCGACATTGCACGCTCTTCAAAAATCCGACTCCATTTTATCCCTGTCAGCGGCTGAACTTTCGTGGATAGCGTCAATCGACAATTTCGGTAGAATTTTCGGCTGTATATTGTCGGCCATTTTTTTAGATATTATTGGCAGAAAACCGATGTTGGTGTTTAGCTCGTTGATATTTTTTCTCGCTTGGTTTTTGATCATATTTACAAAATCAGTTTATACGATATGCGTGATGCGAGTCCTTTTCGGTATCGCAGTCGGTTTCCAAACTGGCAGCGGATCTGTATACATAGGAGAGAACATGCCGCCTTCGATGAGAGGATTTTTCGGAACAGCGACAGTAGCTCTTTATAATTTGGGTATCTTCATCGAGTACATCATAGCTACGTATTTCTCTTATCGAACGACAGCCATAACCAATTTATCGCTTCAATCGTTACTCTTTTTGGCATCATTTTGGCTACGTGAACCGGTACAGTTTCTACTGATGAAAGGTAAACCGAAACAAGCGTTGGAGAATTTCATGTGGCTCAAAGGTGCCACCGAGGCTAACGAAGTGAAAAGCGATTTCGAAAAAATTACATTCAACGTACAAGCGGAAAAGGCTAAAAAAGCATCGTTCCTCAAAGTCTTCACATCGCCGGCCAATTACAAAAGTGCTGTGATTTGTATAATTATTTACATACTCAGCAGCATGACCGGATATTGGACGATAATGTCTTACGCTTCTATAATTTTCCCTAAATCTGATATCCTATCTCCTAACGAATTTACAATTTTATTTTCAGCTTTTCAACTAGTCGTTACAATAGCAGCGTCTTTCATGATCGATAATTTCAATCGACGATCGCTTATTTTGATATCGTTTTCCGTTGTCGCCCTCATACATTCGTGCACAGCTTCGCTGTACTATCTGCACTACAATATTTTCGAAATACCTTATTTTCCGTGGCTAATATTTCTCTCGATTACACTTTACTCGACAGTTCACGTATTCGCATATCCGGCAATATATCTAATCCGCAGCGAATTATTTCCATTAAGTATCAGAGCCATCGGCACATGCGTATCTATGATCGGTTTAGCCACGACTAATTTCATCATGACTAAAATATTTTTCAATATATACCATAATTACGGTATTTACCATAATTTTTTAATATTTTCTGTATCCAGCTGGATACTAGTAATATTCGTATATTTCGCTTTACCCGAAACTAGAAATAAATCATTGCTCGAAATACAAGAAATACTCGAAAAGCAAAATTAGGTTTGATAAAACCCCTTTTTCATCGTCATATTAAAGCTTCGACCAATGACAAAAAAAAAAATAAAAAAAATGCTAATAACGTCGCAATAATTCCAAAATTTGCGTACCAAAAAAGCGTATTTATGAAAAAAAATATTTATAGTAAAAACAAAACTAACAAAAAAATTACACAACCCAACACCATTTCATCATTTCTACGTTTGATTTTACCTTAGCTTGTATATGTGATGATTCTTTGGCGTGTTTTTCGTTTGAAGTATTATTTTCTTTATCGTCTCCATTTTCTAATCCGCTTGATCTCAAATTTTCCAACTGAAAACACAAACGAACCAACGTTTATAGCTGTTTAGTAAATCGAAACGTGCGCCTTGCTCGTATCCAGACGATACACGTTACACATACGCTCGTAGGATTTCAAACGCGATATTTATAATACGTACCTCTTCTTTCGTCTTGTTCAGTTCGGATTCAAGATTCGTATTCTTTTCTAATGCTTCTCTCAGTCTTTCTCTAACCTAGAAACATAAGCGTCAAGTTAGTTTTATATGATCCAAAGTACTTAGATTACTTGTACGCGCTGGATAGTTTGTTTTATTATTTATTATTTATTTATTTTTTTTTAATTTTAATTTCTAATAAGTTTTTTTTTTAATTTGTATACATGTATTATAATAATTAATTCACGTTACGATGTGTATTTTTTCAGCTAAAATGGTATATTTCGTCTCTATATATGAAAACGAGTTAATTAATGTAGAAAAGGAGTGAAAGGGGGTGGTAGGAAAAATTGTTTTGGAAATGAACATTTGAAACCCGAAAAGGTCTATCAACAGGTCAAGGGGGAGGGGGGATTATGCGAGTATCGTATTTTAAAAACAGTAAAAACTACGCAAAAAAAACTGTTTTTGTGTAGCAGTAACAGTTGAAAAAATCAGCAAGTTCACAATTTTGAAAAAATAATGTTGAGTTTGATAGAGGTTGAGGAAATAAGTGAAAATAGTCCAGTGAAAACATTGTCGAACTCAAGATTTGAAGGAGCAACGGTTCAAAAATCGTTGAAGACGATTATGTCTTTTTGGATCGTTTCTCCTTCAAATCTTGAATTAGGCAACTTTTTCACATAACCGTTACATTATTTGTTCGAAATTGTGAACTCGTTGATTTTTGTTGGTAACACTTCTACTACGCAAAACCTAGCCATCTTTCAGGCAAAAAAAAAACATACTATGTATGTAGATATCCGGGAGGAACTAGATGATAGGCAACCATTCAACCAAATCGGCGTCGGACAAGTCTGACTTTTCCCTCGTAAGTAGCTCAATTTGAGAAGTAGTTGATCGTGCAAAAAAAAAATCCAACTTGGAAAACGGCAAAAACCGAATCTAATTAAATTTGCATTCGAAATTTCAGCTCCATAGCACATTGGTAGAGCATGAGAAGTTATAAGAAAAATGAACTTTTCAACCGACCAAAAAAACTACTTTTTCGGGACTATGAGGGGGTGCAATAGGGCTAAAAAGTCAAAATTTCAAAAAGATACATCTCGCCTTACCTTAATTTGCAGGTCAGATATGCATGGAACAGCATTTTTTCATAGTGAAAAAGAGGACATCCCTCCCCCTCCCGCCTTCCTCGAAGCTACTTAGTCCGACTCACCGAATCATATTACCAAAAAAAAAACAGACTATTACATTCTCTTAACCTACGGCGAATGAGGCGAAAAAAATATCAACAAAATCCGTTTTCGGGTCCTAGAAAACCATCACGACCATCTTTGGACATTGTTGGATATTTATTTTTTTCCCCCTCGAAACTAAAAATCAATTGTTTAGCTCGATACCGGCTGAAATCCACCAAATTTGGAAAACAGGCTTCGATTGCCACACCATTTGATATTCTACGTAGAGTGGGGATGATCTCAGGTTATAATTCAGTTGTTCCCAAATTTGGGGGAGGAGGCACAGAGTGACTAAAATCGCAAAAATTTTCTTTTTGAGCCAATCGATAGACAATCCAAAAATCAGCCCCACTAGGTCAATTAGGAGGGGAGATATGGGGTTTCTCCCTTTTTTTATCTTGAAACAGGCCAGCTCCTTTCCTATTCCTTTTCCAAATTGAGCAAGGAGATTGAAACCGGAGTGTACTTTTAGTACGGGGCCATAGCTGTGCATTTCGACGGTTTAGTCTTTTTAGACCTGTTGCGTCCTTTTAAGGCCCAGAAATGTGGTTTTTTGGAATGATTTTCTCATTTTTTAAACTTGTTTTTCGCATAACTCCCCTTCAAATTGAGCTAAAAAGTTGAAATTTGATATGCATATTTGTTAGCGGTTCTAGGCGTTCCTTGAGGAGGGGGGGTCTCGATTATTTAACCTCATTGCATCCCCCTCGCCCCCCTCACAGACCCGAAAATGTAGTTTTTTTGGTCGTTGTTTTTTTATTTTTTGAGTTTGTTCCTTGCATAACTCCTCTCCAAATTGAACTAGGAAGTTGAAAGTTTGCATGTAGATTTATCGTCACTCATACATATCAAATTAGCCAGCAATTGAAGCCTACTGGCCTAATTTGGCCAAATGAATATCAAACAGAGTCAATAGTCTTCTAGGATCTCAAAGAGGTTCTATTGATACTCGCCCTTGTACCCGCCGTAGATCCGTAGTCCATAATGATTTGATTTTCTTCGACTATGACGTAGAAGATCAAGCTAAGAAACGGAATACAAAAGGGGAGAAAAATGTATCGCAATAAAGAAGCAAAATTAATTTTACTTGCGTTTTTGTCAAAATATCTCAAAAAAAATTTTAATATGGTAAAATTACCATATTTAAATTTGGTATACCATTTATTGAATCTTACCCCTGTTTTATTCTAGCTCAAGAAATCTCCTGAATCCGAAAAAAGAGTATCCCTAATTAAGAATTATAATTCAGCTCTGCTTTGTGCTTTAAAATTTTGAAAAAACCGTACAGTATTGTTAGGTAACTCTAAAAAACAATTTTAAGTCTACCTTTCACATTACAAAAATGATGAAAAAACGTGCATGTTTGAGGTAAAATTTTAAAACATATCTTAATCTGTATTCATAGCTAAGACCTATCTATCTATTCAATTCTTTTTGGAATTGTCCATCCCATACAAAGAAAAGGGGTGGATAAGCATAATAAATTTTCAAATCACCGTACCCTTGTACTCAAAAAGGCTACAGAAATTTTTTTTTTCAAATGTGTTTTCATAGGTATTAAAATATCGTACAATTTTTTTACGTAATAAGTTTTGCCGAAAGATACGAAACTTCGCCAAAAAACACGATATTTTTTACGTTTATTATTGAAACTATGCACTGTAGGCAAAAACTAACCATGTACAAAGTTGTTCTCTGTGAAATTCTATGTCGGCAAATGTGGTCAAAAATTTCGTTCAGACATTTTCGTGAATGCTTAAAATTTTCAAAAAAAAAAAGCCAACACAATTACCTAGGCATTAATTTTATCAACATGGTACAGGGAAAATCTTTTAAAAAGTTGCCATAAATAAAGCTCGCTTATTTACTGCTTAATAAATGTAGAATTTAACAGTAAGAACCCTTTTTCTGGACATTTTTACATCACCCTTCTTCTCAATTGTACTATGATCCGAAGTTGATGATATTTTCGATTAAAAAAATATATATATTTATATTGCACCCACGCTGTTTTCGAAACTTTTCTAATAAATTCATCACTAATGTAAAAATTTTTGCAAATTAAATAAAACCAAAAAATCATTCAAACTCTCCAAACCTACTCATCTTTCATCCCTCACCTAGTCCACCAAAACTAACGAAATTACTCATTAGGAAAAAAAAAACACCTCTTTTTCATTCCCTTTGCTATTCCAACCAGAACGTGGACAATACGACTGACACAGTCTCGAGTGGCAATTGCGGAAGTAGCGGTAAAAGATAAACTCCACCTTCATTGACCCAAATATACGTTGGCTTTCTTTTACTATGTACCAACACTTGCGAAGAAGAACGTCATTAAAAATTCAAAAGATGCGAAAATAAACGACACTATCGAGCCGTGTAAAATGCATTTAAAAAACTTCCTTTCTTCGTTTTCTATCCTCTTGCATAGTATTACGTACATATTTCATCGACGTATCATCATCGTGTCTGCAGCCCCAGCAAAATCAATAATCGAAAACTCGCCACCGCTATTGGCGTATTACACATTTCAAAATCATGTGCACGTTTAATTATCGTTAGGCGCTACACGTCCTTCACCAGGAGACTCCAGAGCTCGTTCAATTTCATTTTAAACTAATTACTCGAGAAATATCCCACTAGACGTAGAGTACCTATCTACATTTCCAACACTCGTCTTACATACGGCACAGCAGCACTACATATACCTGCAGTACATTACTATAAAGTTTCTCTATACGCAAGGTACAATGTAGATAGGTAGGTAGGTAGGTAGGTAGGTATCCTACATTACAATGTACATCATACGAGCTTAGTTGACGCCACAACTTTGCAATTAAATTACTGCTTTTTGTACTTATACTTACTCGTATACTATAATACATATAGGTATATAAGAATAGGGACGAGAGATAGGTGACTTGGCGGAGAAAGGGTATTTTTTTTTTATTCGCATTCCAAAGATCCATATACTACACGAACACAGTAAACGTATACGTATGTGTACCTACAACTTAACCATATACGTAAAAGTATGAATTCCACTTTATGCATAATTCTTCGCACGAATATACTAGTTCGTGATTTTTATCGTATATTTTTCATATGCACTACGTATTATACTTGTATATATATATATATGAAGTACATGGCGTGGTCATCGTTAAAAATTCAACTCGCATATTTGGGATAAGGTAGGGTAGGTAGCTAGGTACATAGGATGCGCGACTTTGGCGGTTCGTCGGCCACCACTGACAAGCTCAGCCGGTCGTGATTCTATTAACGCCTCTGGCACGCGTATATATATAGGTAGATAACACACACAGCCCACCTCCCACCCCACTTCCACTAATAAAACCCCTAAAAAATTTTACATATCTACTCACATATGTATAGACTTTTTTATCTATACAGTTAGGTATACGTAAGTATTTGTACATAGCTATACGTTCGAAAATATCAAGCTTACCTTTTCGTCCAACGCTTTGTGATGCTCGAATAAGCTTTTCAAAGCTTTTAAAACTTCTACTTCGCTGCTAACGCCAGACTGTTGTGGTTGCTGTTGATTGGTTTGTTGTTGATGTCGCTTAACCACCGTTAATCTTAAGGAACGCTCGTGTCTGGCTACCAAGCTTTCTAAATGTTCGAGTAAAAGCTGCATATAACAAAATGAGAAAACGTATACTCTTTATTAGTCAATTTCGTGCATACCAAAAAAAAAAAAAACCTTCGTTAAGTAAGAAAAAGTTCATAGGTACTAGGTAGGTATTTTTGTTGTACGAGTGCCATACCTCGTGCTACACCATATCGAGTTGTAAAGATACAACACACAAAGGTAACAAAAAAAGCACACATTCGCATACTGGCAGAAAAAGAATTTCAACGATACTAAAGGGGTTTAAGGTAATTAAAACTATACCAAATCGAGTTAAACTTTACTCTTCCTCGTAATTTGTTCCTTTGTTTTTCTACTGTATACATATATACGTCGAGTCTATCGTTAGCTTCCATTGCTATACCTAGTTTTAAAAATTAACCACATCAAGAATTTTAAACCAACTAAATACCCAAGTACCTACGTAGCTTTCCACATATTATGTTGTGCTTTTTTTTTTTTTTTTTCGATGCAATTTAGAACATATAGGTAAGGGGTACCGCTACCTGCCTAAAAGGCTCGCCTAAAGAGAAAAAATATCCTGAAAAGTAACTTCATTCGTACCTTTTTATTTACACAATGTAAGTAGCTATAGGCAGATAGGTACTTGGGTAGGTAAAGGTATAGGTAGGTCTAGGTACACGTTTAAAAGATAGCAGTTTCAATTAATCGAACAATTTGTATTCAAAGACGATTATTTCAAATTTGAAAACACAATCTCTTCACCCTTCGCTGTATACTGGTGCTTTAAACACGTGTATAAAAATTTGATATTCGACTCGAATGAAAAATTTTTCCTTTTTCATTTAAATTAAACATTTCGATCGTCGTCGATAGTAACAATTAACGTTTTATCGAAAACTAAAAAACCAATTGGCGTGCAATACTTTAACACCGAATGGAAAAATTTTAATTTTACCACACGTAGGTATAAACAAGACTAATACAGAAACGTTTTAATATTTAATTTCATAAAACAATCACGTAAACGACGCCGACTCTGTCACCTCGTTTATAAATTTAAATTATAATGCCATAATTTTTTTTTCTCGGTACTAGTTCAATCACATATTAGTCGAACGTGTTTGGGATTGTAGGCTGGTATTTTCCCGTCATTTTGCAATTTTAAAATATGAAAAAAAAAGCTAAAGAAAATGTAGTTTCCTAATCGTACCACAAATCGTATAGTTGATGAGAAAAATTTGCATGAAAATTATATATATAAAAAAAAGGTCGCATTACTTTATTTTGCTCGTAGTATAGTCAATCTTGAAGAAACATATTTTCCACAATAAAATTGCTTCAACGTTGTAATAGTTCGCTCGAGTATATAAGTTATGAAGATTCTTCTTAATCAAAAATTGATTTGATTTTTTGAAATACTTATCCAAAGCAAATAATTTCGAAGTTGAAAAATAATGGGATTACATTTATTGAGAAATTCACATGCAAGATGGGGACAAGTTTGTTCCCATTATATTTCGATAGCTAAATACTTAGTTTAAAAGTTCCACATTTTACTTCCGCTTCTTTCTTGATCATTTTCATCAAAATTTCACCGGTTTGTCAAAAAAATTCCAAAATGATATATACAGCAGGACAGGAGATACTCTAATTGAATGAAATTTCTATTTTTACTCATAGCATCAACTCATTGCGGAAGGGAATGATGAAAAAACTGAACTTTCGAATATCAAACACTTCGAAACGAGGTATTCGTCAGGGACTGAGCGAAAATTCGAACTCACATTCGTGTTCAGAAAGTTTGAATTATACGAAAACGTCCCCGATATTATTAACACTTCCATAGCCTTGATGAGAGAGTGAAGATGGGGGGGAAGGGAGGTTACTATGGCCCAACAAGCACCTTTACGCAGGTTTTATTTCTTGGCTACAATTTTCTATTACCTACGTTGCAAATATGCCAAATCGCCAAACAGCCAAATATGGAAACAATTCTAATTTAAAAATTTTTTGAATTCTGACCAGGCTCCAGAATTGGAATTTTAAAGAAAATATAGATGGATTATAATATTGATAATCTTCCCTTCTTATGAGTACCCAGCTCTCTAATTTTTTTTTCGATTTTTCAACCACTTTTTTTTTGAAAATACATAAATACGAAAAAAAAAATGTATATTTTATATGACTCTACAAAAAAAGTTCACATTCGAAAATCGTCTGAAAAAGTCTCTAGAAGTAAAATTAGTGTTAGGTAAAACTATTTCTGATTACATTTAAAAAAAAAAATTGAACCGGAGAAAGCACGCTGAAATTTTCAGCATGTCAAATATTGTTCCCTATTACGTCTTGATTTTCGAAAAAAAGTCAAAAACGCCCCATTCTAGCTCTTTAGTTTTACCATTATCCCACCCTCTTCTGGTTTAAATTTTCAAATTTACATAAAAAATGAAAAAAATGTTTCTTTTTTCAATTTTATTAGCATTAATGAGCAGACTACATGAGATTAGAAAAAAAGTTCTTACGATTTTTTTTTGTTTTTCAGTGGTTCCAAAATCCTGTTTAAATTTGGAAAGATAATTAATTTTGAAATTTTTTCAGGGTAATTAGGTAAAAATACGAAATCTTATCATTTCTAACGACATAAAAAACGAAAACATTTTATTTTATTATTTTTTATTTTTTTTTTTTACATCAAAAAATTCAAAGTATTCGATTTTTTTCAGTTTTAAACATAATTTCGGAACCATTGAAAAGTAAAAAAAGCGCGAAAAATTTTTTTCGGTCTCATGTGGTCCACTACAACACGCTAATGCCAAAAAAATCGACTAGTGAAAAAATTTATAGATTTCTAAATTACATTTTGAAATTTTAAACCAAAGGGGGTTTAGTAAGGGTCAAGTTGGAGACCCTGAATTTTCACCATGTTCATTTCACATCATTTCCTAGCTTTTTTTCACTACCTTCTCTCCAATACTACCTCCCCTCATTTTCGAAAAAATTTAAAATTGAACACTCTCGAAAACGCGTGGGGTGATTTTTTCGGATATGTTTCTTACATGTGGCACTTCAACAAACCAAAAAATCTCACAAATCAAGAAAGGAAGGGTAGGCGTGAGATGAAAGGAATTGAGTCATATTTTTCGTATCGAGTTTTAATACGCACGAAATGCCGATAGAGTAAGATGAAGAGTGTCTAGGGATGTTCACTTTTCAGGAAAGTGATTACGGTGAAAAGAGAAGTGCAAAGTGGACTGAAAAATGTGAAAATTATGAAAATTTAATGTAATCATAAACGAATAAAAATATAGCACATTTTCCAATTTCATTTTGACTGTTTTGCAAGTGGTGACGGGACTCGAACTCTCCAACTACGTTCAAAGATATGACATGGAGTTAAAAATTTTCAAAAAATCCAAAAAAACATCACAGATAGCATCAATTACAAAGGTTTCTCGATAGGTCAATCTTCTTTTTTAAATTTTGGATTTTTGAAAAGTACTTTTTACATAATTCAACTTTTCTTTCTAAATTTTCATTTCTTTTCAAATAACATCTTTAAAAAATATTCCTATACTCGTCTCTATCCACAATTTATTTTCCAAAATATTTTGTGAAAATGAGAAAGGAGTTCTTTTTGCAATTTTTTATTCAAGCAACATGAGTAATTTTTTCCTTTGAAGTTTACTTACGATTTCAATTTCTTTTTTTTCCCAAGTGAAAGATTTTACACGTGAATTTTCTTGAACGTATTTTATCGCGACAAAATTACCAAATAATTTTTGTTCTAAAGATAATAATATAATGAACAAATGATTATTTATTCAAATCGTTCACATGTCTTTACCATTGATTCATTCATAAGTCATAAATGAAAAATTTTTCTACATATCAACAACACTCCACTTTAGCGAAACGCTCATAACTCGAATATATTTTTTTTTCTACAAAAGTAATAAAAACATAAGGAACAAAGAATTTCATTCAAAGTTCAATTTTAAAAGAGCTATAAATTGCCTCAAACTAATACGTAGATATACATATTTCTCTGCACCGGTGCTTTTCTAAATCACCATTCAACAAGTAATTTACGAGCAAATGAGAAATGTAGGATTGTAGGTAGGTATAGGTAAGTTAAATACACATAAAATCAAAGAACCGTCGACCGTTGTCGTCGTTTTTGTGTTACTCACCCTCGTATTATTCCTTTCAGCTTTCAATTCGGCAATTTCTTCGTCACGTTCTAACAATAAGTCTCTGGCTTGATTCAGTTCTTTGGTCAACGAGGCGAATTCCTGTAAAACAGAAAACAATACGCTTTTAAATTACTTCACTCTTTGTAACCAGCACTCCTTCTGTTTTACGCTTTTGTCGCCGACGCATCAGTCAATAAACATATTTCCTTTTACAAAAGGGACAATACCCTTTATGTGTATTCGTCGTTGAAATAGAGAAAGTTCTCCGTAAAATAAATCAATCCTTAATCGACGACTATTTCTATTTTTGTTACACCCCACGAATTCATTTCACACCAACTCTTACGCGTACACCATATTATACGTACACATTGTTCTGTGTGGTAATGTTACACGGTAGCAAAAGCGACATTTTTACAATTACCTGCGGCGCGCGGTGGTAAAATAATAAAAATAGCGGGATATGGCGTCGAAGAAAATTATCAACTGGTACGCGTTTATTAATATAATTGGTGATAAGAGAATACAGTAAATATGTATTCGATGGAATATGTACACTGCACACGTACCTACTCGATGATTATTTAGGTAGGTATAATATATTAATTAATTGGGTACCCATTTGAAACAAATTGTATGCTGTATACTTGTCTTCATTTCTCTTTCTCGTATTAAATTTATAAAAATTGAATTCAACGCGTTCGTTTGTACAGCCAAGGAGGGGGAAAGGGAGGAAGTCGAATTAATGTAATGCTAATTCCAATTATTGATCTGTTAAATTTTTGATCTGAGGTTGTAAAGCCTCAAAGTTTTAATTGCATTGAAAAAAATATCTGAGACTTCCACTAAATCAACATACTAAACTTTAGCCTCCTATAGCATTACTTTTTTATAGAGTTATAATAGGGTCTAAACATGTACAATGGGATGATGGATCATTTACTAAATCTATATACTAAATTTCAGCTCCCTAATTCAATTTGCAGGAGTTCTAGACGAAGAACAGGGTTTATTCAAGATCAAAAAGAAGAAAACCTCACATATTTCTCCCTCTGATTGACGTAAGAGGCTGATTTTTTTTTTAAATATCTTACACAACTTTCGATTCTCTACAGATTGATTCAAAAATAAAAATTGTTTGTAAATTTTTTTCTCTTTCCCCACTTCTTCAAATTTTGTACACTACTGAATTTTGACTCAAGATCATACCCATTCATAATCTATTTAATTCGCTACGATTCTGAGTCTAATGGTCGAATTTCAGTAATTTTAGTGGTAAAAATTCTCTCATAGGTAACCTCAAAACGGATTTTATTGATTACAGCTCCTTTCCTCCTCATCAATCGTAGACCAACGAACCCTTTTCTCTGGAAATATGACAGAATAAAATCAGACCCATTATTGAAAAAAGCATCGCAATGCGCAGCTTTTTCAGTCTAATTTTCATGAAATGAAGGAGATAGGGGAATTGAAACTGAGCGTTCTACGAAGATTTTCTTTGATCAATGGCACGGTCCAACTAGATACTAGAGCGAACAGCTAAGAATTCCAAAAGGAACATCTAAAACCTCTACTAAATCTACATATTAAATTTCAACTTCCTAGCTCAATTTGGAGAGGAAATATGCGTGTCACAAATACGAAAAATAAGAAACACCGACAAAAGAATTGTATTCTCGGGGTTGTGAAGGGGCAGAATGGCGATGAAAAGTCGATCCCCCCCAAGGCACATCTGGGAGCCCTACTAAATGTACATGCCAAATTTTAATGCTACAACACAATTTGGAGAAGAAATATGCGACGAAAAGTTATTTTTCCAGATTAAAAAGGGGTAAAATCTTGATACCCCCTCCCCAATGGACGTAGAAAGCCGATTTTTGGATTAGCTATGTAACTTTGGTTTCTCTATCGATTGGTTTAAAAATTAGCAGTTGCTACCATTTCAGCGCTTCAGCACCCTCTCCCCCAAATTTGGGTGTCAATGAATTTTGAACCAAGGTCGTCCCCACTCAAATATGTGTATATCAAATTTGCCGCCAATTGAAACCCACTGCGCAAATTTGACCGATTTTTGTTATTTTTTTTTTTAAATTTCGAAAAAAAATAATACAATAGAAGTAATAAATATCTATGGTCTTCTAGGATCCTAAAACGAAATCTGTTTACGCCTCCTACTCATCTACTATAAGTTTGTAGTTCATAATACTAGCCTCATTTTCATTGACAGTATGATATAAAAAAGTAGACTAAAAATGGAAAATTGTTATTAAAAAAAAAACATCAAAATAAAAGTATAAATGTAAACGAAGCAGATTAGACTCATCCAAAATATTATAGAAGACGATTTTCCATTTTAAATACCAAACTTCATTGTTTTATTACCAATTGCCACATTTTATTCGAGATGTACCCATCATCAATCCACTATCTGAAGTGGGAGGGGGAGGGGGTACAACGCGGATAGAGGTTGAAAGTTGTTAAATCTCGAGAACCCGGATTCCCTTTGTGATTCTGAACAACTCTGATTCCGTTGAGTAGGGTCATATGTCAGTTAATTTTTATGTAAAGTAGAAATAATCGATTTCCTGGGTCATTAGGCGAAATAAGAGGTGGGGGAGTGGTCCGATCAAAATTTCATATATAAATCGAAATATTCCTGATACTTCAAGCCGCAAATTTCATTCAGGAAATTTTTCGATACCGGCCATATGTGAGGAGATAGGGGTGTTTCTCAAAAAGGGGAGTGGATCCTCGAGGAAGGGAGTGTTGGAAAAATTGGCACCCCAACTAAATTTGTTTTTTAAACGCCCTAGAACAGGAATCAATCATAAAATTGTTTTTAACGTTCTGATTATACAGAAGCTCATTTTTGGCTATTTGCAACTATATACTATAAGTTCGAAGAACCCAACTTTTCGAGTGAAAATAAATCAACTTTTACATTTTGTGTTTTTAAAAATCACTTTCCTGCCATACACAAATAATGCATAAAAAAGTTCCCTGTAACAATAACAAATGTAAAAAACACGCGCAATTATTCTTGATACCATTGATGTTGTTGTTATTATTATTGGTACATCGATGCGGTCTCCACGAGGTGAAATTTTTGATTAAATTTTCATTAATTGACGAATGACAGAATGATTGCAACAACGCGTACACGTTTACTTTATTTCCATTATTATCGTTTAAATCGCCATCGTAATCCTTTTTAGGAGTAACTGGACACGATTTTGATGAATTCAGATGTTTTTTCACCGTATAATAATTGCCGTTACTATCGTTCAATAATTCTTCGCTTTCTGGTATCACGTTCATTTTGAAGGAGAGTAATTCGTATATTTCACATATTACGTTTTAAGAAAAATATTTCACGTAATGTCGTCGGTCATTTAATTTCCAACCGGTTTATTACGATGAAAAAAATAACTTAGCCAGCACAGGTAAGTATGTTTAGACTAGGAGGAAAAAAAAATTCGCTATAATTAACACGATCGTAAAAAAAAAAAAAAAAAAAAAAGCGCGTACACACAATATCTCTCGTTCTGGGATTCACGATGCGATGACAAATAAAGTTTAAACCTTATTCCGAGCTAAGATTACACTAACACGCTTGAAATGAAACACCTTGCTGGTGTATAAACTGTGGCAAGTAATAAAAAATTTTAATGAAGTAATAAAAGTGAAAAGCGAACGACGAAATTTTTGCTAAAAACATAAATAAAATTCAGCCTCCCAAAAAATGCCAACACGCTCGTGATACTCGAGCTATGCGTAGCTAGAAAAACATCGTCGTAATATGATAACGAGTTGAATGTTTTGGGATAAATTTTTAAAAAAGAAAGAAATCTTCACGAAATACATGTACCAGGACTGAAATAACACTGCTTTAGATGTATGTTTTTCTCATACGTTTACAAATCCAAAAATTAAATAATCGTATAAAATGGCCCAGTTTACTCGTATAATACATTGCAAACAGGTATAAGTAGGTAAGAACCAGGTAAGGTACTAGGTAGGTACAAAGAAAGCTTATTTTCTTCTATTTTGCTCCTTTCTCAATTCTCGTTTTTCTTTAACAAGTACAGATTTCAATTTCAATAGGTGAAGATTTTTTATTTTCACGCATCGAGATCGAGAACTAAGCAAATAATACCTACAAACTTCGGTACATTCGAAGCTAATAAGAGGAGGAAAAACTCACGAGCGAAGTAAATTTAATTTTAAATTGCAACTCTCTCCTGACTCGACCTAGTTCTTTAAATGGGAAAATTCTAACGACGTTTTACTCACGACTGAAATCTGTCGCCCTTTTATATTCAAATTTTTTCCTTCCTGTTTATAGGTGTGTTCATTTCTGCTTTTTGAAGATGGTAAAATATTTACATATATTTTTTGTTCGTACTGCTTTTAAACTTTGTCTTCTTCGTTTTAGCACGTACCACAGCGAAAAAAATTTACCCAAAGTTTTAACGAGGATTTTTTCCATCTGCTGAGTTGTCAACTTTTTATAGGTACATGCTTTTACTAAATTCATTTGATAAGTACTAAGATTTCTACATGGTAATCGTCCATCTTACCCATTTCGTGGTATTCGTAAAATAAAATTGTAAAAAAAAAAAAGGTAGAAATTTTCACGTTCGTATTATTAGTTTATGAAAAGAAAAAAATACCAAAAAAAAATCAATTTAGAATTGACTAAGCAAAAAAAAAATATTCCAACTTTAATTCATTTTTTTTAAGGGTTAAAAAATTTTTACGTTTTTCTCAATAATTTAAATATTCAACAAGGAATATACTTTTGCTCAAATTTTCTTTCAGTAAATTTTATTTGTCAATTTTTGAATTCGTACTAAGTTTAGATTTGATAAAGAGAAATCTAAATTCCTTAGGACAAGTACGAAAAATCCAGATTACTCGAAATCAGTTAAAAAAACAAAAATATCTTTATAGTACAATCATTTTAGCTCAAAAATGGCCCCAAACCTATCAAAATTCACGAAAAGCGGAAATTTTGTGCATAGGTACTACAAAATGTGTATTTCAATATTCTCAAATTTCCCTGAAATCCATGCATGTTTTGCCCGCTGGGGGGGGGGGCAGTGTAAAGAGGGTTCAAATTCTAGTTTTTTGGCAATTGCTTCCTAAATAACGCATTTTTTATTGAAATATTGAAGCAAAAGTTGTAGGACATTAGAATACAAACTTTTTTACTTTTTTGACTTTTTTTCTTAAGAGGTCGTGAGAAGAAGCTAGGGTGTTCTGAAAATAATAATTTTTGAAAATCTTCAATTAACACGATTAATTCTCAAAAATCTGTTTAATTCACTTTTAGTAGCATTTTTCTCGAATAGTACTTCCCACTATTACGTAAAGTAAGAAAAATGTTGAACCGTCCCCTTTTCTCAAGGTAGAAGGAGAGTTGCCCTCCAACAAATTTAAACTTTTTCACATGGTAAGTTCGTTACGTTGAAAAAATTCGAAAAATCAGCTCACATAGACATTGTAGAGCGCGCGTTAAAAGGCAAACATTTTTGTTTTTATGCTTTTTTTTTAGGTGGTTATGGGCTAGAGCTATGGCGAAAAGAAAAAAAAGTGACATTTGGAAATTTCTCTTGAAATGAGTAATTTACGTCTATGCGAGTCAGGGCGAGTCAGGTATAAAATTCAGTGAGCCGAAATTAGATGCGCCTAAAACAGCGGGTTTTGTGATCGCGGAATTCGATTTTGACAACCATTTGAGCATTGGACCCAAACTGGGCTCCCGAAGGGAAGGTTCAAAATCCAACATTTGCAGAATTTTGGGCATTGGTGTCGATTTATGAGGTCTAAAATCTGCTCTTTTAGATTAATGAGTTTTTAGTTTTAATCCCAAATTTCGCCCTAAAATGGAGTATTGAAATTAAAAAATTTTGCAAAGTGCACATAATTGGATATCAGATTTAGCACATTGGTTTTCCAATGCGTTGTTTTGGAACCTTGAAACTGTTAAGGTCTACGACGATTTTGGACCTGGATAGATACCAATAATTAAAATTTGTCAAATTTTGGATTTAAGCCACCCTTTCAAAAGCCCAATTTAAGTCTAACACTCAAAATTTTGTCAAAATCTAATTCCGCGACTACAAAAACCCTTGCATTACACTTTTTTTATTTTTGGCTTCCTGGATTTTATACCCGACTCTCATAGACGTAAATTATTCATTTCAAGAGAAATTTCCAAGTGTCATTTTTTTTCTTTTCGCCGTAGCTCCGCTCCACGATCTCTTGGGGAGAAAAAGTCAAATAGGTAAAAATAATCATTTTTTAATACTCTACAACTTTTGTTGCAACACTGTATTCGTAAGTTCGTTATTTAGGAAGCAATTTCCAAAAAAACTAGAATCTGCACCCCCTTGTCTTTCGAAAGGTAGGCAAAATATGCATGGATTTTAGGGAAGTTTGGGAGTATTGAAATACATACCTTACAGTACCTATATTTGATATTTACACTTTCCGTGAATTTTGGTCGAGTTAAACCCTAAAAGCTTCTACTGGTATTTGGAATGGTATGGGGTTAGGAAATTCTTGAAAGTTGAAACTTTCAAAAGGTACACTTAAGCCCTTTCGATACAACTACTTTTCAAAATTTTAGCCTACTTCAATTGATAAAGGCTGTGAGAGTGTTTTAGAAATTTTAGATTCAAATTTAAAAATGAAATTCAAAATTTAATAGATGAACCTAAACGTACCGGAACGAATAAGTTATAACTATACTCAACGCGTCCAAAAAGGCCAAATTCAAGTAAAAAAAAAAAATATTGGGAAACAAAATTAAATTTCTTTTCCACTCTTTACAACTAGAATTCTAAAAATAAAGTAGTAATTTGTAAAAACGGATAACACCCATTCCTTCTCTAGTTCTTTAAAAAAACACATTTTTCATTCTTTGTAACTTTTTGATCCCATTTCCGTTAAAACTATCCTACAAACAATACAACAGAAGCTATTATTTCGTTAATAAAACACCAAAGGCGAGGCGACAAACTGTATACAAAACACAAAATCGTCTATATATTCGTTTAATTATATACTCGTATTATTTCCAAATTATATACGAGGCGTGTTCGCTACATTCGAGTTTTTTACTTCCATTTTAGGACAAACGTTTGATAAAAAACACCCGACTAAATTACACTTCGATAATTACTCAATTAATTCCCATTAATCTTTAGTAATGACCTTTTTTTTTTTCCAGACTCAAACAATATTAAACTCGAGGGATTGACGATTTTAAGTAACTTTACAGCGTCGACCATTAATTCATCGTCGCGAATAAAATCAACTTCCGTTACAATCCAAGTTTTGACAATCGACCTTTTTTCACTTTGGAACGTATAAAATTCCATCCCCAAGGACTTCAATTCGGTCAAAACAATACTTTGCTAAGTCACGAAAACGTAGCAGACGCCTAAAAACTTCCTCTCCGTGTTTGCTTTAATATGCATAAATACCATCTACGTTATAGTATATACGTAGGGTGCGGGCGGGCGGACGTACGTACAGTACGTACGCACCTTCCTTCTCGTAGGTAAGCTCAAAGCGACGAGTAAAATAGTTGGAAAATTTCTTCGTACACAAGCGCGTGATTCGCAGCAGAAAATTTTTTTCCCATGTAGCTCTTTCGGTCTCTGGTACATAAATCACCTAAAGGGGTCGACAATTTCACCAGCATAAGTCTCTCAACGCACCGAGAGCAGTTTTACCGGAGCGCTACGCCGGGCGTCGTATCCGTGTAAAAAGTTCCATTCGGGGTCTAATTTTGAATTCTACTTCACTTTAGTCCTATTCATTATACGATAATTTAAACGAAACATTATAAATACCACTTCTTCTGCTGCGCCATCGCCATATACAGAGTAATACTTCCGTTAACTTGACTTCGCCAACAGTTTACGAAAAATTATCAAACTAGCGAGTAAATGTTACACACCGAACGAGTCGACTATTTTTTTCACCCCTGTTTTACTCCTGCTTCTCTCTCATCCTTATCAAATACCTACTTCTCTTGGCCATACCACCCGCAAAATAAGATTAAAAAAATTTACTCCTTTAAAAAAGTAAAAAGGTTTACGTTAATTAAATTCATTAATCAGTTGAGCTCGCACTTTCTTCTCTCCGTCCGCGTCTTCGCTGTTCCAGTATTTTTTCAAATGACTTTTCTCATTAACTATAAGCAATACCTAGTCACCGTGTACATAGTAAAACTAAGAATTAAAAATTATCAGACAAATTGTAGATACTCGTATCACCTACAAATTTAACACAATCAATGCCATATCAGTTTTATTGATAAGACGAAAATTTTATTTATTTTTTTGAATCCCTATATTGGATGAAAGATTTTTGAAAGAGAAGTAAAAAACGAGGCTGACCTGAAAAATTTTTCAGAACGTTGCATATTCCAACTTATTAAATTTTATATTTGGCCATTTTAATAATTTTACATCAATTTGAATAAATAATAAGAAAAATACTTAAGTACCTTTGGTTCAATGTATCAAATGAGTTTTTAATGAGTAAAGTTAATTCATTTAGGACGAAGACAATAATTGAAATTCAGCCAAATGAATAATAAATAGTAAAAAAAATTTGAATTTTTTAAATTATATTAAAATGAACTTGAAGTTTTCGAAATGCGTTACAAAAACATTCATTTTTCATCGCAGGACTATCTTTTTTAATTTACAAAGTATGAATTTTAACACTTCAAAAAAATTGAAAAATCACGTCTTTTCGTCTAGTTCACGTATTTATACATTAGCTTCAATTTTAAACTTGAATAAATTTCATTACATCTAAAAACGAGAGTTGTTCGAGAATCGCAAAATTTTATAAGTGACATGAAAGGATTTAGATGAAAAGTCGATTTTTTTATTTTATACGAAACACGTCAACATACACAATTTTTTTCTTAAATTTTCATAAATTTTTGGTATTTTTTTAAACCTTGAGCTCTCATTGGAAACTAGGAAAGGGGAAATTAGAACTTCGACAGTTAAAATTTTTACCAAGTTGATTTAAACTCATTTGGCAATTATTAAGCACTAGTTGTTGTCAACTGCGAAATATGATTCACCCTACAGTCAATTAGGGTGACTTTTACAGACCAGCCAGGCTCAAAATCCCTTTGCCACAGGCACATTTGAAGTTCCTCTTTAATTTATGCTTATAAAATGTCACTGCAGCTCAGTTCAGATGACTAGTGCAGGTTGTACAAAAAATGTATCATTGGGTTGATTTTGCAATACATTATACATTTTTTTATTTTTTGTCGATTTGGTTGAAAAAATTTTCACATCTCAATTTTTAACTTCTCTACCACTCCCATTCAAAAATTTAAACAGCCACATAACTAAAAAAAAAACTAAAATCCCTTTTTTGGAACAATTCTACACACGTACACACGGTGTTGATCCCTAAAAGCATACAGGGTGCCTCACTTCAATAGTACTTCTTTCATACCAGAAATAGAGCAACTCAAATTGCGTACACGTAAAATGGGTTGCCTGTTATAATCATAGCAGAAATCTGAGGTCATTTTCAAAAAATTCCAACTCTTTAACCAAAAATGCTAGGTAGCGACGTCCAGTTTGCGCCAAAATGTAACGTATATAGCGTGGTATTTCCAGTAAAAAAATTGACAGTAAATGTTGAGTTGTTCACGAAATATCTTAAATAAAATAAAGAAAAAACATTAAAATTTTGCAAAAAATTTCAGATTTTTGCCCTTAACTTTTGAATAAGCTCCTATAAGTATCGAATGAGAAAATTTGCCCCTTCATCACTTTCCATGATTATATTTTCTCCAAGTTGTTTAGAAATTTTGGAAAAAAATTGTAATGTTTTTTTGCAAAGAATGTAACCTTACTGAAAATATGATTCAATTTTTGCAATTTTTCTGGATTAATTCAATTTTGTAGCAAAAATATCTTTTTGGTAAGATTTATATTTTTATGAAATTTTTATTTTTGAAAAAACCAAAAAAATTGTCGCATGAAATTTTTTTCCAAAATTTTTAAACAATTGTGAAGAAAATATAATCATGCCAATTTTCTAATTGGATACTTGTTCTAAAAGTTTTTATAAAGGTTAAGGACAAAAATTTGAAATTTTTTGCGAAATTATAAGGCATTTCCTTACATTATTTTAGAAATTTCAGTAACTACTTTACCTTTACTTTCAATTTTTTCACTGGAAATACTATACCATACACGTTACACTTTGGCGCAAAACGGACGCCGACGTTACAAGCATTTTTGCATAGAAAGTTGGAAATTTTTGAAAACGACTTCAGATTTTTAGGAAAAAAAATTTTCAAATCCGTGTATCTTTGCCCTTGCAATTATTCGGATAGGCAAAATATTACATATATGTTTAACTTGAGTTGCTGTACATGTGGTACGAAGGCAGTACTGTCGAAGCGAAACACCCTGTATAGATTCTCAGTGATTTTAGTTTTACATCGTTACTTTAAACGAAACGAGACAACGACGAATATCTACGAATACGAAATTAAAATCACGTGCTATCAAAAAAAAACTTGAAAACTTTTCGAATGAATTAGTCTTAGAAAAATTTATTCCACAAGATGCATCTCGAAAAAGCATTCGTTAAATTGAATCATTTCCTACATTCGACATAAAAACGTTTACTTTACTCATTCGCCGTCGTATTCTTAGCTTCATTTGACAAAAAAAAAAAAAAAAAAAAAAAAAAAAAAAAAAAAAAAAAAAAAACA